>PVJX010036736.1:0-17410 GCA_004027295.1 Dolichotis patagonum | reverse complement strand
TGACACAACAACGAGGAGGGCGTTTCAGGTCTTCAAGACCAGACAATAGGGAAGCCAAGAATGGCTGTCATAGTATCTCTCATTCTCTTCAAAACAGCTGTCCATACCTTCATGTGTGTTGAATTTGAACAAAAGAAAACAAGCTAAAATCACTTTGAACAAAGAATGATAGCATTGCTGGATTTCACATTGTGACATTGCAGAGTCAGCACTGTATACTGTAGTGTCTCTTTTTCTTCAAAATAGTTGTTCATTTCAACATGCATTATATAGTTTGTTCTTATAAACTGTTTATAAGCTCTACACATGCATGAGTTTCTACATGTATGTCTATCCTTTCTGTATTAGAGGGAAAAACAAAACAAAGCAAGACAAAACAAAACAATTCCTAGAAAAGCATGAAGCAAAAAGTCATATAAAACCACAATACAAGTTGATCTACAATGGTTACCATGATGTCTCAGCAGTATATAACAACATTAATAAAAACAAAGCATTGGAGATATTATAAGACTTCAAAAACAGGCAATAATAAAACCAGAGTGGGTATCTTAGTGAATCTTGTCATCTTCAGTGATGCTATCAATCATAACAGATTTGAATAAAATCAGTCAATACAAGACCAGATTCAAATAATATCAGTCATAATAAGACAGTATAAGTTATACACGGCTTCTGGTTAAGTTGATAGGAAATTAAGGATGATTATCATATTATTTTTGGGATAGCTGACCTTGTCCTTGAGTCTAGTGTAACTAGACAGACTGGAATAGCATGTAATTCATCCAAGCAGAGTGATGAGAATAATATAGATTTTAAATCTTGTTACCCAATTAACAATATCCTCTGCCTTCCTTTTTTAGACAGTTCCTCCCCTTTCACTCTCATAGGGTGCACTGCTTATTTTGGGTCCCACTGCCTCCTTATATAGAGCATCTCAATGGACCCTATCTCTTGATCTACTCTGCCTGTGTTTCTCTCTGTTAGTATTTCGAGGCCCTTTATACTAGAGATTGTAGCCAATCTTTTCTGCCTCATTTCTGCTATTCTATTTTTCTGCCATTGGTAGTCTATTTTTCTCTTCCACTCCACTATCTGCCCCATTCACTGAGGCCTCTCTGCCACTATTTCTGAAATGCTCGTATTCTTTTTCTTGCTTTCTAAAATGTCCTTTAGTATTTTTTGTAGGGTTGGATTGGTCACAAATTCTCCAAGTTCCTCTTTGTCATGGAAGCATCTTGCATCTCCATTAATTTCTAGAGAGAGTTTTGCAGGATACATCAATCTGGGCTGGAGGTTGTTCTCCTTCAGGGCTTGAATTATTTCACTCCAAGATCTTCTTGACTTGATGGTCTGTGTTGAGAGATCTGCCATGATTTTGATGGGTTTTCCTTTATAGGTGATCTGTTTCTTTTCTCTGATGGCTTTAAATATTCTGTTCTTATATTGAATTTCTGGGATCTTGATTATTATGTGTCTGGGTATAGCTCTGTTTTGGTTGTAGGTGGCTGGAGTTCTGTATGCTTCATACATCTGCATATCATTTCCTTTGTCTATGTTTGGGAAGTTTTCCTTAATAATTTCTGTGAATAGCCTTTGAAGTTCTTCTGTTTTGACTCCTGCTTCTTCATTCACATGCTTTATTCTTAAGTTATAGATCCTCTTGTCATCCTCTAGCCTTTGTATGGTTACTGCCTACTCCCTTGTTATTTTTAAGAGATCTTCCCTTTCATGATCACACATTGCAAGCCTGTGTTCAATTTTTGATAGTCTATCTTTGGTTTCTTTCAAGGAGTTTTGCCAGCTTTCTATGGAGTCTTTAGTTTGCTGGTAATCTCTTTGAATCTGCTTCATGAATTCTAGGTTTTTTTTATATTCTTCATGGAACATTTCTCTCCTTTTGTGTTCCTCCATTCTTCTGTCTGTGTCTCCTTGAGAGATGCCCAGCCTTTCTTTTATTAATCTACTTATCTCTTGTTTAACTTGAATTAATATTTTAGTTTTGATCTCTTTTATGAGGTCCTGAAGATATCTCTTTATGTCCACTGATACTGTGTTTGTTGTTTCATTTTTGCTGCCCTTAGTCTCTTTTATATTTACCTCTCCTGGGTCAATATTCTCAGAGTTGGGGGTTGGGGCTTTTTCTTATTTCTCCCTCTCGTCATGTTTTTGGTTCCTTCCATACAAGTGTATAGTGTAATTCCCAGCCCCTTTTCTTGTTGGTTAGGGTTCTTCTGGAGCACATAAGCTAGGGGCTTCTGCCCTCTGCTGGCCGCTGCCAGAGAGTGAGGTGCAAGCAAGGGTAGTACACACTGGCTTCTCCCCTCTGGGCCAGTCGACCTTCACAGGCCTTCACTGCGTCTGTGTGTGCCGCCCTCAGGGAACCAAATGATTTGTGACAACCCACTGGGTCCCAGCCCAGTCCAAGCAGATTCCACCAATCCACTCTGTGAGGGGAGCAACCAACTGAAGCTGCTTCCTTACAGAGCCAGGGCTTTCCTGCCCAACTCCAATATGTTGTCTAGTTGGTTGCCTTTTTCCCTTGGGAGGGTCCCATTCCCATCACTCACCATGTGTTGATGCTGGTCCCCGAGAACTGCTGGGCTCTCTGACCTCTGACCTCAGTGCAGCTGCAGCGCAAATTCACGGTGCCTCTGGGTGGGTCTCTTGCAGGGCTGTTCAACTCCATGCTCTGGCCACTCAAGCCAGTCACTTTGGTGCAAGTTCAGTCACTCAAGTCGATCTTGGGCATGAATTCAAGCAGCTCAGCCAGAGTGCAGTGCTTGCCGATCTTAGCTTCTCTAATGGTAGCCCCAGGACCTCATATTCAAGCAGTCTCTTTCCCTTCAGTTTCTTTCTGGGTTGAGAGAGTCCATCTCCCTCTGTTTGGATCTCTCCATGGTGTTATATTCTGGCATTTGAGCTGTCTCTCTCAGAGAAGCTCCATATCCTGCTACCTCTAGGTCCGCCATCTTTGAAACTCTCCGTAGCTGTCCCTCTTGACAGGGTTCTTTGGTCTAAACTTTTGTCTTTATCTTTACTTTTGTCTTGATAAATTGTATTACTGTGTTAAAAGTTATAGTTGATACATATATTGTAGAAAAGAACAACTTTGTATAAAAAATACTAAGGAAGTGTTTCTGTTAAGAAAATGAGATGAGTTTTACCCTAAAGTAAAATGATAGGTTGTTCCGAGATTTAAAAAAAAAAGAACATTTAGAATAAAACCTGAAAGGGGATAAAAATTTCTTTCAAAAAGAAATCACAAAAAGGTAATTTTATTTGTCATAGTGAAAATGGACTAAATCTCAAAGGGTTTAGTTATAAGATTTGTAAAAAGAAAGCTTAAGTATCAAATATTATGCTGATTTAGAACTAGAATTTGATTTCCTAAAATAACAAAAAAATTCGTGGGTTGTTTATTTCGTCTCAATAAGAGATTGGCAAAGGTTTTTCCTGACCTCTGGATGGTTTGTTAGGGGAAGATTCTGAGTCTTAGGTTAATTTTATTTTGCTAAGACTTGAACACAGGGCCTTAGCATATGTGAGGCAAGTGCTTTATGACTGAGATGCAAACTCAACTTGATCATGTTCTTGGTTATTTAAGACAGAAAAACCCTTTCCCCACAGCAAAAGAGTTCTTTGTAATTATGTTATCATCTATACTTACTTTGTAAATTATTAAATAGGTAATATGGTTTCTCATTGGCACACAATCCTATTTGATAAATATGCAACCTCTGATAACTTTCATCATTTTGCCTTACCCAAATCATCCTAAACAATGTCTTTTGTATGTGAGACTGTCTTTGAGATATACTAGAGGGCCCCTAGAAAGTCACAAAGGATTTATTCTTTAGCACTGAAAAAAGAGAAGGGCGAAAAACAGATTTTTTAATAATAAATATATTATAAATTGCATGAAAAATGCTATTAAATCAGAAAAAGTATTTAGCCATCCAGAATGGTTAAATCTATTTGGGTAAAATGTTATTAATAAAAACTGTTTCAAAACTGAATGATTTACCCAGATATTTACCAATGCTCCTGCTGTCTATGAAATATTTCTATTATCAGATACCTAGTACTGCTTTGCCTGATATTAGACAACACCATAGGATTTCCATCCATCTACTTCAACATCATAGTGTTATCAATCATAATTTCTGTTAGTTTTTCAAATGTAAACCTACTCACAATTGAATTTAATCCATTCTAGGCCCATGATTTTAAATTGGAGATTTGTATCATATACTTGTGGAATTTTATTAACATATGTATGGTTAGGACCTACTATAGACTTACTAAGTCTATATATCTAATAATCTTGATATAGTGTCAATATATTCTAACTATATGCTTGATTTGTTTATGCCTATTGTTTATTATGTCTCAGGGTTATGATGTTATATCTGAAAGATTTTCCCTTTATAAAGTTATGCTCCTTCATTCTCATAAAACAGATTGAAAATAGGATTAATCATTATGTATATAGTTGTTTATCCAAAATATCTGACTTAATCTTGTTTGTTCTCCAAACAGATTGTGTTACCCTTGTATGGGGTACCCTAGAGGATATTGTATATCATGGAAAATGCACTACACTACCAGCCCTAGAGAAGAAATTGAAAATGCACGGGCAGCAGTCTCAATGGCCAAGGTTACCCAAGCAGCAGTTCACCATACTGATAAGTATCTGGAAGCAAATGGTCACCACTCTGAGTGCATCTTGTAATTGCAGAGGCCAAAGGTAACTTGTATTAATCTTGTGTTGTCTCAATAAATTTAGTATTAAAATATATAATTTTTTCTTTTCTGGAAGTATATACAGTATATATATATATATATATATATATATATATATATAAACATAAGTGGATTACGCTAGTGCCCATTCAGGCTCTATTTCTGTGAAAGCTTTTACAAAAGCTAGGTACAAAAAGTCCCCAAATATTATTTTGGTGGAGCCTCTTTTTACAAGTGGCAGAATCGAGGATTTTAGACTTATTGTAGCCTGGTGTGTGGTGGTGTTTTTCACCTAAAAAGCCCTTCAATGGTTTGGTCCAGTTACTCAGGAAGCCAGCAAATTCACTACAACAATCCAGGATTAAGAGAAGCTGGTAATTCCCATAGAAAACTGTATATAAAATCAGTGTTTGGCTTATGATTTAGCTGGTTTATGAACACAATGTATCCAAGTGTTGGACTCATACTAAGTGAATGGTTTTTGCTCTAATATAAATTATTGTATAGTGATGGCAATGCTCTAACACGGCAGAAGGTCAAAGCAAGAATGCTTGCCCTGACAGCCACTTCCTCCTTCTTCCCCTTCAGCCCAAATTGTTACTTTCCCATTTGTGAGTGAAGATAATTCCAATCAATCCCTCACATGTCATCAACGCCCGCCTCATGTGACACTTCCAATCAGAGGTCATATAATCCTCTGCCCCTCCATATCCAGTCAAAAGGAGAAAGCCAAATCCCTCCGGGTTGTGGGCTCTCTTTTTCTCCATGTCCTCAAATAAATGGCCACTTTCACTCTCTTCTTTCTTCTGGTTCTTATTACACCAGAAAACTCTAATACTAAGAAATGACTGAGTATGCAAAAGTGATCCCTAAAAGCCTTCACCTCTCTAACCCTTGCCTTGAACTAACTCGTCTCAAATGTTACACGTAACCTTAAAACCAAACATATGGAGCAGAGATTGACCATTGACCATTGCTTTTTGCACCATAAACTTGAATACCATAAAATACACACACACACACACCACCACCACCACCACCACCATCACCACCACCACTAGCACCACCACCAATACTATGGCAGGGAGCAGAAATGTCTTCTTGGCGTAAAAACAAACTACGATAGCAAAGTACAATAGCAAAATAGTAGGAAACTGGCTGATAAATAATCCAGTTTTACTTTCAAATTCAACTTGTATCAGGGACATTTATTTATTAGATCCCCAATCTCCCAAACAAGTGTATGGCGAAGGCTTAAATAAGTGAGATTAGTGGTATGATTTTAGGGCTCCAAGAGAATCAAACCCGCTACAGAGTTCGGGGACTCTGGTGGCTAAAACAAAGAATGCTTCTGGGCAGCCTATATTTATTATTTTTTTCAAACAACACAGGAAACTAAACAGACATTGGGAGTGGTTCAAGGACTTTGCAAGTAACAAATTAAGTTAACAAGAAGTATCCTAGGAGAAGAGCTCCATGTTGCATTTCACTACAGTGGTGAAATGCCTGAGGCTAGTCTTTATTTAGTTCCTTGGAATTGGAGGCAAGTGTCCTCAGCCGTTATCTTGCCCCAGCCATGCAGCAGCCCTGCACGTATGTTCAATTTTCAGTTTGAACAGCTTCCAACAAATTTAAAATTGAAATCATCTTTCCCACAATAAAAGGACCACAGTATTGCCTCTTGAGATGCTGCTCTCAGAAAGGGACATGGATGAAAGCACAGAGGATCTGCTGGAGATCAGGTACCTGGCCGCTGTGAAGGGGAGGGGGTCTGAGGGTGAAGAAATTAGGAATATTCCCTGAAGACAGACTGGTGATAGAATTTAGATTTTTAAAATTTAGAATTTTTAAAAGGGAACATGTTCTTTCAATGATCAAGAAAGACACAAGGGAGAAATGTCCTGGGTAGTACACAACACACCCAAGAGCCACACACAGAGGCCAAGAAGGGCAGGAAGAGAGACAGAGAAATGAAAGACACCCTTAGACCAATGCCTTTTTTGGCTCGGAGCATTATCCACAAAAGGTTCTTGAGGGGAATGTGAGTTGTTTAAAGCGAGCGGGCACAAGTTCCAGGAGGTCATGGCTTGACTGAAAAGTGATTATGGTGGCATATCTGCACAGCCCCTGTGGGGTGTGTGGGTCAGTGGGGCCAGTCGAATAGGTTATATCTAGCTGTTCCATAAAGAAGAGACCACCGGGTGTTGAAATAACGCAGTTGTCTGCATCAGTTACAGTAAAGAACCAGGACAGGAAGAAATGTAGAACTGAAAACTGAATTGTGGATAAGTGCACTATGTTTCTGAAATGAGGAAGTTAAATTTATGTTCAAAATGGAGTGCTGGAGGTATACATATAATTATAATCTCCATGCATACTAACTTGCCTTTCAGTCCAAGCTCCTGTCCATTAAGCTCACAATTTGACATCAAATTGAGTATCTTTTCAATATCTAGAATTCTTGTCATTCTTTTCATTCCTCTTTCTGAGGTGCAATTATTCTAATGTTCTGCCTCCTGTACACAAAGTGAACTCTAATCTCTCCAGTACAATCTTTTTTTCTACAAGAAATTCATTCCACATACATTTCACTCAATTCATATTATTTTGAAGCAAGTTTTTTTTTATATCATTGAGAGTGGTTATTTTATGTAAACAAAGAGGACTCATGTCAACTCTTAAAGAGTTGGTCACAATTAGTTTATGATAATGAATGATTCTTTGGTTATTTAGAATAAACAGAGGGTGGGACAGTCTCCATTGGAGTCTTTCATTTCTAGAATTCTTTAATAGCTCAGAGAATGAGGACCCAAAGAGGAGCCAAGTGTAACAGGAAAGGCTCTTACCAAGGGCAGTTGGTCGTGCTTCACAACCCCTTTCTATTATTCTCAAGGTCTTGGTAGAACATTATCTTATGAAAACTAAGCCAAAATTATGTGGAAAGTTGTATGGTGGGCTGTAGAAGAGAATTTTCATAATTTTCTAAAAACAGCAAGTGGGAAGGAAAAAAGAAAGTGGGTACCAACCCAACCATACCTCATTCTTCTATTTACTTTGCTAAATGTATAATCTATGTATCCATTCCTTGAAAAGAAGTTAAAAATGAGGTAAAAGGGAGAGTAACAGGAGGGAGGGATGTGAATGAAATATGCAAATTGACCCCACACTCTGAACATGTGAAGCCAGGAGGAAAGGCAGGGTAAGGGAGATGATGGGGGAAATACAAGCAGTACATTAGGTGTATGTATGAATCTGTCAAAATGAAACCCATTAATCTGTGTAATCATTAAAAAGTGAAAAAAACATACCATAAATAAGTTTTCATTAAACACAATAATTAATGAGGCAAGCTGATTTATTAGGTTATTTTCTACTATTATAGTAAAATACCTCAAGCTGAGTTCTTTATAAGGAAAAGATGTTTATTCACAATTCCGATGGCTGGAAAGGTAAACATCATGGCATTCACAGCTGGTGAAGTGTCCCCTGGCTATATAACACTGTGGCAGAGAAGCCATGTGTCATGAGCAGAAAGGATCATGTGATGAAAGAGGAAGCCAGAAAGACTTCAGGCATCAGGTCTGCTCTTCTTTGTAATAAATTGCTCTTGCAGGAACTAACCAGGGCCCCACAAGAACTGCATAATCTCTTCTGAGGACTCATTAACACAGCAATGATGCATCAACACACAATGAAGCTAATGTCCATGCCTCATTTGTATTATCTTGTGTTCATTTGCAGTTATTTTTGAACTTGAAGATGATACCACTTCTACACACAGCAATTCACATCTTCATGCTAAATTGGTGGCTCACACAGCAGGTAATATCTAACACCCATTCTCAATCCACATCTTGCTGATCTTGCTTTTCTTTTCTCTCATATTTTTGAGACAATACAGTTCCCAGAGTTGGGTCTGTGGCTAAAGCCAGTTGGGAGGTATGAATCTGAAAATTAATTTAAAGAATAGTGCCAGCAAGCAAAACAGGGTCCAAAGCTGAGCTTTTCTTTTTATGGTGCTCACAGTATAATAAGATTGTATGCATATGATGTGTCAGTCATGAATCCTGTGATTGGGTATGTAAAATCTCATGCCAGGCAAGAGGCCAGTGCTGAGGGCTCTGGCAACATCCAGCATAGGCTGGTTTCCTTGCAAATAAGTCAAAGGGCTCTTCCTTCTCCACAGGTAACTGACCTGCCAGAGAGCAAACTGGAGATGGCTTACGATGTTGTTTGATGATCAGTATGAGGGCTGTATCCAAGAAATGGAGAAAAAGGCTCCCCAATTCTTAAAAGAAGAGCAGAATATAAACAAGAAATTAAAATCTGAATGGGCAAAAGCAGAGAAACATTGGGAGAAAATAAAGAATAAAATAATCTATCCAGAAAATTTCAATGATTTCCGTGGAATAGCTCTAGTGACCTACACAGGCAATATTGCAAAAGATTTTAACAAAGCTGTGAGAGAATGCCGTCAAAATTCAGATAACTTTTGGTACAAGGCCTTCCACTATTACCTGACAAGAGCACTTCAGCTTCTCGAGAATCAGAATTGTAACAAAGTTTATAGAGGCACCGGTACCAAATTTTATTACAGTGGGGAGGGTAGTGTACGATTTGGGCAATTTACATCATCATCTTTGAGTTTAGAACAAGCTAAAGAGTATTTGAAAGAAGGTGGAACACTGTTCAAAATCAATACCTGTTTGGGTGTTCCGATAGAAAATTTCTCTTTTTATAAGAAGGAACGGGAAGTGTTAATTCCAGGATACGAGATATATAATGTTGCCATTAAAAAAACTAATAAAGATACCACAATTATTCTTGAAGACCCTCGAAGACAAAAGAGTAACTATAATTGCTTCTATCATTCCAAAAACCCCAGTGATTTCAACAGCTCAGGTGAGTCTGGGTCTGCACTGGAGTTGCTGCTGGTGGAGTCAGCACAAAATACAAAATGCGGGTTCTCCCTACCAGAAGCCCCCGAGGCAGAAAACAATGGGCCTCCAGTCCAATACTGAAGAGTACCATTCCTAAAAGGAAAGGACCACGGTCCTAAAACAGAGAGCAGAGCCCAGGCTCAGAGACAAGGGCCACTTTTATTCAGCCACGCTCCAAAATCTCTGCTATGCAGAATGGTCAGAAAGATCTTGTGGGCACCAGGTGAAAGGAGCCATGGAAACTATGGCTGCTGTAGTAATACAGACAAGCGATGAGGGCCCCTGAAACAAGAAGGTGGCATGGTGTTGGAGGAAGGTCTGGGACTGGGCTGTCTATGAAATATTCTAGGAGGAAGAGCGTGACAGGTGGACAGACTGAGGGTGTGGTTAGAAAACAGGGTAGTGGTACCCAAGATTTCTAGTATGGGTATATAAGTTGTGAGTAGGGTCAAGGACATTGCCATGGAAGTGATTGACTGGATAGAATAACAGGTGAATAACATCGGAGCAAAGAGTCAGTGAATTGAAATATTTTGTGTTCATAGTGTTTCAGGAGAATCATGTCCTAGTATATGAAGACGAGACCCAAGGTGCTATGAGACTGAAGAAGGAGGGCCACACAGGTATAGAATTGTAGGCAGTGCAATTTACTGGGACATAGTAATGGAAGTGTGAGCCTACGCTACAGCAAAACCAGTTGGATCCCTGAAATTTCAGCCAGCAAGAGAGGTGTAAATATGGGTTAAAACGAAAGTGACTTCATCCTAGTTGATATATTCCCAGTTTGTCTTAAGCGAATATGAAAAAAGCATATTCCTGGAGTCAGGGTCTTGTTGTAAAGCTCCACATAGCAGTCTAGTGGCTTTGTCTACTTACAGTTTGCTGGGAAACGAGGCAGGAAAAACGGAATAAGTTTATTTTGGGGCAATTATGGCAGTTACTACTGAAGACAGCTGCTGAGGGCTCAAGCTGAATCCATACGAGTAGGCCACATGGTGAAACACGAACAGGGAAAAGGGTACGCGGAATGAAGGCTAGAACTGGTAAAACCAGGGAACATAAACTCAGTGAAGGTACAATGATGACTGAAAATGGAGATGGAGAGCATCAGGAAGGGCTATGACCCCTCCCGGCCTCGTGATGAGAAGTGCCATCAAGAGCACTTTACCCATCCTTTTCCAAGCTGTGCTTTCAAGTCTCTGTGCCTTTAGACCTAGGATTTCTTGTAGCCTGAGACCTCCTCTTTTGACCATATATCGTATTTCACTCATGCTAAGCAACAATCAATTTCAGTATGGTAACTCTCTTTCAAGACCTAGTTCCCATGGCAATCCTTCCTTGATACTTCCAGAAAAATTAAACATTGCATCATGCTCTCTGCTATAGAATTGGAGCCAGACCACCTTAATGGTAATCTGGCTCAAGCATCACTAGCTCTGTGACTTTGGGCAAGTTACCTGAGCAATCCTTGTCTCAATTTCTCATTTGACACACAGGGACACAATCACAAGATACTTCAGTAATGTTGCTGTGAGAATGAAAAGAGATATTCAAGACTCACTGACTGGTTCATAGACATCGCTCAACAAATACTAGCTTTCTTTTTTCTCCATGGAAAACCTTGTTTACATCTCATCATATTTACATGATAATCATTTACTTACAGTGTGGACACTTCGTCTCCCTATTCATCTGCACGCAGGGCCTGGCTTAATGTCTGCCTTAAATCAGGCCTCTGACACATGTTGTTTCAGAAAATTATATTTTATTGAGAGGCCAGGGGCTCAAATTAAAAGTAGATTTAAACTGCAGAGTATCCAGCAAGTTTAGACCAAATTAGTTCTTGTGCTCTAAAGGAGTTCTGGTAACAGGAGAAATCTTTGGAGGTAGAAATGGAAGCACAGATTTATTACAGAGAGACTCTGAGCTTTTTATATAGATGAATTGTGAATTGGAACCAACCTCATGAAAACAAAGTAAGCAGGTAGACAGTCCAGCAGAGGAAGAGTGAAGAGCTGCCCACCATCTAGGCCAAATGTTGGATATTCAGGTTTAGGCAGGTGGAGAAACCCCAGGTCAGGAAACCAGATCTCACCAGCTGCAGTTAACACCAGCTAGTAAAGAAAGGTGTATATATGTTGATGCAAGAGGAAAGGTTCAGATCCACAAATTTCTTGCTGGGTCAAGCAGGACAAGCATTGGGGGCCCCCACAATAGCTAAGAGAGCTGCAAGCCCCAGATGGGGAAAATCTTTCTCATCCTGGCACAGTGGCTGAAGCAGAGGCCTGGACGGTGGCTGAGGATGAGGCCGAGAGCCCATAAGTTCAGTCTACTTAAAGTGACTTTAAATTCAAGAATCAAAAGGATGTATCTTCAAGTCTCTCTCTCTCTAGTATTTTTGAGGATTCTGGGAATCCTGGGGAAGTAAACAACAGGTATAGTAGGCCCCTAGCACCCTACTACCCTTTGGATTTTGGTATAAAGGTGAAGCCTTAAACATTTGGGAGGGCTGGGGGTTTAGCTAAGTAGCATAAGTGCTTGCCTGGCAAGTGTGAGATCATGAGTTCAATCCCCGGTACCAAAAAAAAAAAAAAAAGGGAGCTGGGGATTTAGCTCAGCAGGCATAAGCGCCTGCCTTGCAAGCTTGCGGTTGTGAGTTCAATCCCCGGTACCAAAAAAAACAAAAAAAAAATTTTGGGAGGCCCATATCTTTCAAACTCCCTCTGGAGACTTATCTTTTTCTTCCTCCCTCTGCAGGAATGATAAAAGGCCCTGAATGCCTGGTGTTGCTTCTGGCTACCTTCCTCATCCTGCTGCTTCTGCATGCTGAGTTGTAATCCTGCCCTGCCTGGAATTTGTTGATCAGGATGTGGGAGGGAGGCCAAAGAACAGGGACCTGACTTGTTTTCCAACGTCAGCAGTATTTGGAAGAATGTGATCTACTTAGTGCTCATGTACCCCGATGTACGAAAAACTACTGGGTCTGAGTGCAAAAATGCACAGTCTATCTTAAAATTTACTGCCTGAGATAAATTCCTGGTCTCTTGACACTGTGCTATGATTAAAATGTAATATATATATATATATATATATATATATATATATATATATATATTGCAGAACTGAGGAAAAAGCAATATTTTAATGCACTGTCAGTTAGTAGCTGTCTTAAAAACACAATTTGTGATAAATGTTATAATCTAGAATAATGTTGTAACTCATAATTACACCTTGCTTTGCTATGACTAGATTATTTTTATAGGTTGTATTATCTGCTCAAGAAATTCTCCTAAGGCATTATGAGGACATTTTTATAGCTGAGAAGGTTCATTTTGCACATTTTTCGCAGATATCCTTGCAGAATTGATTAACTGGGCCATAAATATGAGGGCTGTCCTAGATGAGTTCATCTCCCTATACAACCCCGGCAGTAATGCAAGCAGTTGTCAAGTTCTGTCAATTATTTTAATAATAGCTCCCAAATCTATTACTTGTCTCTCACCCACTCTAATCATCTTCAAGGAAATTAATAGGCACATTCTGAAGTGTGGATGGAGCCAGGAACTCTCGATATTGTACTCACTAAGGGTGGGTTTAGGATAAGATGTAGAGAACTCCCCTCACCCTCATTCCCCACTCTCCATGCCTGAAGGCCACAGTGCTGTGGCTTACCAGATAGTGGTACAAATTATAAAGGCATGGTACATAACACCAAATTATATAATGGTGCCATAGTAGTAAAAAAAAAAAATGACCCATACAAATACAGGAATGAGGTATATGAAAGGTTGGCCTCACAAATCACAGGGAAAAACGTAAGTCAGATAGCCGTTCATGGGGAAGGAGGAGGAAGGGAGAGAGAGAGAGAGAAATTGGATACCTTCATTGCAGCTGTTAAACAGAATTCATGTGAGGCCGTCCATTGTTTTGGATTAAGCTTCCGTACTAGACCCCATAGAACAGATTCAGCCAGAATGGAGTCACTGTTTCTGGGTGCCATGTAGTCAATGTGAACTTCATAAATGAACAATTGTACATCTTTTGAGGAGTTTCAGAGCAGCCAGTTAGAAGGGACTCAGTTTACCTGACCTGGCATAAGTATTACAGTTTGGATTTAGAATGTTCCTCAAAAGTTCATGCCCAGAAGAAAGCTTAGTCTCCAGCTGGTGGTGCTATTGCAAGGTGGTAGAAACCTCAAGAGGTGTCGTCTAGCGGAAGTTAGTAGGTCACTAGAAGGTTATCTTTGAAGTGTACATTTTGGCCCCTGTTTAGAGACCATTTGGTCTCTCTCTCTCTCTCTCTCTCTCTCTCTGTTTCCTGTGAAGCAGAGCTTCATGAGGTGAGCTGCTTTGTTATACTACGGTGGCATTCTGCCTCATCATAGGCCCAGAAGCAGTGGAGCCAAGGGAACATGGATTGAAATGTCAGAAACTCTGAACCAAAATAACACTTTCCTCCTTTAAGTTGATTTTCTCAGGTATTTTGTTACAGCAACTAAAAGCTGACTAACAGTAAGGAAGTGCCTGCTGCCTAACCCTATAAGAAAAGTGACTTTGAAAAGACCAACCTACTTTTGGTTCTATCTTTCTGCTTACTTTAGCCCTTTTCTGCCTATAAAGATAACTCACACTTCAGCTGATCAGAATAGTCATTCTATTTTTAGAATGTTTGATTCTGTAACTGCTAACAAAAGCCAATTAGACATTTTAAATGGATTTTTTTTTTTTTTGGTTTTAGTGCACCATACATAAACATATTCCTCCCAAAATTAAAGACTTAAATATGAAAAGTAAGCCTCTAAGACTGTTATAAAAAGTATAGGAATTAGAGCACTTGTCTGGTATGTGCAAGGCTCTGGGTTCAAACTCCAGCACCACACACTCACACACAAAAAGTGAGAGAATATTAAACATCAGAGCAGGAAAGGGAAAATAAAGTTCCTTTCTTTCTCATGATTAATGGAGGCCTCTGCAGAGCTTTGCTCGTAATCACTCAGGGATGTCAGAAGCTGGAGGCTCCATCATAGAGCATTCTTTCATAGTTATCAAGGCAGGAAAAAAATTGGATGAATGTGTGATTGGATCCCTGGATCATAAGTGACATAAGTGACATCACTACTTTTGCTCACATTTCCTTCATCAGAGCAAGTCATTCAGCTACAGTCAATTTTTAGAAGGGTTTCCAAGGTGGCTGGAAGGAAAGAAGAGAAAAATTTATAATAACCTATCATTTGGAGAAGTATTTCTTAACACTGAAAAGCAAGAGCCACAAGGAAAAACATAAATAAATCTGACATAGTAACAACAATATAAATAACTAACTAAAATTTATTGACTGCTCACTGTGTATCAGGCGCTTGTTCCAAGCACTTTATGTGTTTACTCATTTAATTTTCACAATAACCTCATGAGGTAAGTTCTATTATTCCACAACTTTACAACTGAGGCCCTGAGAGGTTATGTTACTGACTATTAGAATATAAAATAGAGCTACTAAGCAAGGAAAGGGAACATAAACAAAGGAAGGAAAGGTCAAGGGCTTTGTAAGTGTTAGGGGAGGGTATGCTAATTAAACCGCAGAAGTCAGCATTCCAGATAGGGTAGATTGGGTTCACAAGTCTGCACATAATTAGCTAAAAGGAATCCTATTGTTTTTCTGTCAGGAAAGAGTCTCTAGTTGCTATTTGGTACACAAGGGTCATTAAAAGTTCATGATTATTTATCAACTTCAGCAGGAAATGAATAGTTGTGATGAAATAAAGCATTCAATTTGGGCATGTCTGACCTAGGCCAATGCTTCTGTAAGTTAAAACTTTTCCTTTTACACAATGAATAAATTAAGTCAGAATCAAACATTTAGACTTCTGGTTGGTAAAAGACATTACAAACACAATGCAGAAGCAGACCGGGAAAGGATTTTTGCAAGATTTATAACACACAAATCAATTTTTTTGAGACAGGGTCTTGCCATGTAGTACACACTGGTCTTGAACTCGCTATGTAGCCCAGGCTGGCCTCAAACTTGCAGTGATCTTTCTGCCTCAGTCTCCTGAGGAGTGTGTGTGCCACCAGGCCCAGCTCAATTTTTAAACACTTAGAAAATTTGGAAACACAAACAGACAACTTATCAATGAGAAACCCATACTTTTTTTCAATATTCACTTTTGTGCAAGTTGCAATTGAAATGCAAATTGAAGCAACAGGGATTTCTTATTTCACTGATAACACTGGCAACAATGGGAATATAGCTCAGAGGCAGAGAAGCTTTTCTAGCATGCAGAGACCCTGGGTTTAGTTCTCAGCTCTGAAGAGAAATAAAATAAGACAACAGAAATTACTAAACTGTTGTTATTTAAACATGGTAACCTAGCTTTTGTTAAACCTAAACTCTTGAGAATGGAAAAGTCTCTGAGATAAAGAAGTTTATTGAGCCGTTATAGGTGCTAACCAGAAAAAAACACCAAGTCCTGGGACAAGTTCCTGAAATCACCAGCAACAGGGCTAGTTAGGAGTTGGAAATATGTCTACAGAAACAAACTTTGAGGAAACAAAGCCTAAATTATTTACTTTGAATCTGTATTTGCTGTGACTAAGAGGGGCAGGCTAAGAAGACAGAAGGAAAAGCTTTGGTATAGGAGGGCAACCCATGAGAAGAACCTGTGCCTTCTGGGTTGGCTAGGGTTAGTCTGGAAAGTTTGTATGTAAATGGGGCTTGCTGGTCCTTGTGTTCAGCCATGAAGGGATTTAAGTCTAACATAAGCAGTCTCTTTGGTTCTCTGCCAGTAGCTGTTAACTGATTAACTTCCTCCTCTCCAGCTTCAGGCTCTTGTAGTTGATTTAGGACATCTCAGAATTTTTTTGAATCTACAAGAGATTCTGTGTCCAGTGATGTGTTTTGTTTTGTTTTCTCTTGTGGTGTTAGCGGTTGATCGCAGGGCCTTCACACTGAGCACGTTCCCCGCTCTTTTTTTATTCTTTATTTTTTTATTTTGAGACACAAGCTCACTAAGCTGGGCTTGAATTTGCAGTTCTCCAGCCTCAGCTTCCCAGAGTGTTGGGTTTCTTTTATTTAATATCCAGGTGAAGCCTTTTAAAATTCTGACTTATGTTAGGTTTTCTGGTGCAGTTGAGAGACAAACACAGAGAGAGAGATAAACAAAAGCCTTCGTTGCAGGCACGGGAGGACTACTGGAGACTGCGAAGACTCTCAGAACTGGGGGAACTTTTATGGAGTTGGGCTGGGAGTGGAGCAGTTGGGTGGTTGTGGAGTTGGAGAGGGCTTGGCACATTCGTGAAAAGGGAGTGGGAGATTTATTTATGGAACTAGAAGAAGAACACAGAAGTTACTATTGGAGAAATAAGTAGTTTCTTGGGGCCTGGTGCCAACTTGGACGAATGGCATGTTAGAGTTAGCTAAGCCCCAGGCTGGAAGAACCCATCATTCCCATCTTTTTTTGTTTTATGGGTGAACAGGGTTGGCCATTGTTTTAGACTGCTTCCTGCTGGTGAGGGGCATTGTGGTGGGGGCTGTTGAAGTTGTCCCATGTAGTTAGGCCCATGTAGAAGCTGGCGCCAGGGGTCTCAACCAGGACAAGGAGCTCTCTGGTAGTGAAGACCCATATCCTGGATTGAAGAAATCTTGAAAAAAAGTTTAAAAAGTCAGGAAACTATAAGTAAAAATATGATTAGTAATATGACAGGTCCTGTCAAGGGGAAGAGATAGGG
>PVJX010036735.1:0-17407 GCA_004027295.1 Dolichotis patagonum | reverse complement strand
TCAGCACTCAAAAATCAATAGCATTCCTGTACACAAACTACAATCTCACTGAGAGAGAAATCCAGCATCCAAACAAATGAAATACTTAGGAAATACAGCATCCAAATCAATGAAATACTTAGGAATCAGTCTAACATACTAAGCAAAAGTTCTATATATTGAAAATTACACTGCTGTGAAAAAGGAAATGTGAAAAGAGGCTTTCAGAAAATGAAAGACATTCCCTATTCACGGACAGGAAGAACAAACACTGTGAAAATGCCCATTCTCTGAAAATTGCTATTCAGATTTAATGCAGTTCCAATCAAAATACCATTTGCATACCTCACAGATCTAGAGAAATCCTTCCTAAAATTCATCTGGAACCAGCTGAGACCTAAAAAAAGCAAAGGCAGTTTAAAGCAGCAAAGGCAAGGCAGGAGGCATCACAATCTATGACTTGAAGTTATAATACAAAACTACTGTGATAAAATCAGCATGGCACTGGAATGAAAACAGACATGAAGATCAGTGGAATAGATAGAAGACAAAGCCACAACTACAAACATCCTCAACTACTTCATCTTCAACAAAAGGGCCAAACATGTTCACTGGAAGAAAGACAGCCTCTTTAATAAGTGGTGCTAAAAAACTAGCTTTCCATATGCTGAAAACTAAAACTTGACCCATATCTATCACCATGCACTAAACTAAAGTCAAAATGGATCAAAAATCTAAATATTAAAACAGAAACGCTAAATCTTCTGGATGACATAGGCCTTGTCTTGATGACATGATGACATAGGAGTAGGCTGAGCATTCATGAACAAAATCAAACTGTTTGGAAAATTCTTCCCAGAATCAATACCTGGGATCTCATCTTATTAAAAAGTTTTTGCATGTCAAAATAAATCTCCATCAGAGTGAAAAGAAAATCCACTAATTGGGAAAATATCTTAGCCAACTGTCCCTCAGACAGAGGACTTCTATCTAGAGCATATAAAGAATTTTAAACAATCACGTCCCCAAAATTCAAAGAACCTTTCCAATAATGGGCATCTGAGATGAATATACACTTCTCAGATGAAGAAATACAAATGTCAAATAAATATATGAAAAAATGTTCAGCATCATTGGTCATTAGAGAAATGCAAATTAAATCCACACTGAGATTCCATCTTACTCCAGGAAGAATGTCTGTGATCAAGCAATCAACCAATAACAAGTGCTGGAGGGGATCAGGGAGGAAAAGAAACTCTTGTGCACTGTTGGTGGCAGTGTAGGCTGGTGCAATCACTTTGAAATCAGTGTGGGGTTTCCTCAGAAAGCTAGGATTAGAGGTTCTGTTTGATCCAGCTATCCCGCTTCTCGGTATTTTCACAGAAGTACTGCAAACATCATATGACAGTGATGTATGTGCCCCCATGTTTATAGCAGCACAAGTTGTAATAGCCAAATCCTGGAAACAATCCAAGTGCCCATGAGTCAAGGAATGGATAAAAAAAGTGGTATTTTTATACAATGGAGTACTACTCAGCTGTAAAGATTACATCAAGGCTTTTATAAGTAAATGGACGCAACTTGAGACTACACTCATGAGTGAAATAAATCAACTCACATGTGTAAATACCATATTGTCTCCCTAGTGTAAAAAACTGAAAGAGCAAATATGATCCAAAATCTATAGTAAATAGAAGTAAAGTAAAGTAAAGTAAATGGAAGGTAAGAAACTGCTCAAAGAGGAGTAACTGGGTTAGAGGGAAAGGAGGAAAGAAGGACAGGGAAAGGAAAAAGACATAAATTTGTATGTATATACATAAGATAGCTAAAATAACTATACTAACTGTATTAGTTCTTGAAAAGAACTGTGCGTACTCATATGATTAGATCAATTGGGGGGGGGGTACCAGGGATCAAACTCAGACTTCACACTTGCAAAGCACGCACTTATGCCACTGAGCCAAATCCCCATCCCTATTAGATCAATTTTATATGTCTATCTCTGGTAATGTAAGCAATCCTTTTAAAGATAACAATATGTAATATTACAACCACTGTTAAATTCCTATCATCTTGTTTTGAAAACCTATGTTGTTATTGTTTTAGATTTGTTGTTGCTGTTGTTTGTCTCTTTTGCTTTTTTTTCTTTTCTGTGTCTTTTTTCTCTGAAAGCAATAAAAAAGAGAAAAACAAACTAATACTAATGGTTACATATAGGAAAAGTGGGTAGGTAGATAGGAACAGACATCATATAAAGATCCTCATATTGTACTGATATTCAAACATTTTAAATTCACTATATTTGCTTATATTTTAAGTCCTCAGAAGAAAAATATAAATTAGAAAACCTAACACTATTAAAGATAATCTAGGAAAAAACTACCATATTTGCAATAATACATAATGCAAAGGATTAAGGCTGTTGATTTACAAATATGTCCTAAAAACTAAGGAAAAGTTAACAACTTGAACTTGAAGTAAGCAAAGAATATAAACAGGCAATCAATTCACAGATAAGAAAACATAAATGATTAATAAAAAAGTAAAAAAGATGCTGACTTTCAGTACTTATTAGAGAATTCTAAATTAAAACAGTGACATGCCACATTTTGCTTCTTAAATTGGCAAAAACAAACAAAAAATGAGCATGGTGAAGTAGGACTGTATTCTTGGGAGGCTGAAGCATGAGGATCATTCGAGCCCAGAAGTTCAAGGTCAACCTGAGCAATATAATGAGGCCATTTCTCAGGGCAAGCAAAAAAACATGTAAACAAACAAAAACAAACAGCCTAGGAGAGTAAAATGATATAACATCTTTAGAAATCAACTGGAGAGTACCTATCAACATTTTTAAAATGCACAGCCATCAAACCAACAATTCTAAGATACATCTGTACTTAAATAAATATTGCACTAGATTCTATAGTAGCAGAAACAAAAATAAAATCAAACCAAAAAATGGAAGCATAACCTAAATGTTCAACAGTAAAGGACTAATAAGATAAATGATGACAATCTACATTATACTTGGAAACCATTAACAAGAATATACAGTTTGTTTTTGCAACACAAAAGGATGTCCATTCTCTATTACTGAGTGGTAAAATATAATTTTCAAAATAATTAAAAATAATTTGTATATCCAATTTTTGTGAAATACACATACATACACATACACACTGTGAATATACTTTTCAATATACATTTTTTAAAAAAGAGTTCTGTCAGGATTTACACTAAACTGTTAATTGTAGCTTTCCCTGAGGACTGGGAAAAGATAGTTAACAGAACTGTTTTATAAAAGTTTATGTTTCTATTTTTATCAAAGCATTTCTTACTTTGGCGATTTTCAAAGAATTTAAATATTTAGGCTAACATAGCAGCTCAACTCTTTTCAATAAATGGGCGAGACGATCTCCAGTCAGCCCACAGGTCTGAATAACCACCTCTCCACCCTGCCCCACCTGTCCAAGTGGCCAGCAGATGAAGTCCCATCACTGTCAGGAAATGCTTTACGACCTTCACTTCTGCCCCAATCCTTTACTTACCACACGAGTTCAGATGTGCTCTTTGTGAACTTAAGGAGTGTTCAGTAAGAACCTCAACTCCTCTCATACCATTCATTTATCAGCCACTTAGACATCTCATGGGGCAATCTGGTCAGTGATGGCAACTGTTTCATCTCAAACTCCAGCCCTAACCAAGGAGCAGTGACAGCCCAGAAATCTGTGCTAAAGACTGTGAGGCTACATACAGGATGAATGGGGAAAGAGTGGCACTGCCATTTAGTTACATCTGCAAAAGACAAAGCAGGAAGAGCCATAACAAGTCAGCTTTGAAGCCATCCATCCTTGCCCTTGTGCAGTGGGCCCTGACACACTCACCCTTTGAAATCCTGATACTGAGTTATGCTCTGGGTATAGGGAGATGCTGGTCATTGGAAGTGTCAAAAGGTGACAAAAGTGAAGGCTGATCATGATTGTGTCATGTGTCATTCCTCAAAAACAGTGTGACAATGTGGAGACTCCAAGAAAGGAGAATGGGAACCTCACAGTTAGAGCTGTGGCTCGAAACAGCTGCACACGGATGAATCTGAACATCTGGGTGCAAAGCTGACTCGAAATAAGCCCTGAGTCTGGGTTCCATCTGTCATGCTTTCCTGAGTTATTCATCCCAAAGACTAAACAATGGTACCCACGTAAGAGCACGCCTTTCACAATTGTGAAATCTCCAAGTGTCCTGTTAATTGAAAAGTCACTCATCTTCCTTAGCCTATCACCAAAAACAGAAAGAAGATCCAAAGGGAAAAAAAACCCAGAATGTCACATGTTGTTACTAAAAACACTCAGTAAACAAAGCCAGTTCTCAGGCTCCCTGGGGAATAATTGTCTCAGAATGCTTCTTTTCTTTTACTTGGTGAGAGAAGAGACACAGACGTGCTAAGACTGTGTGTAGCTCATCTTGAAAGTATTAATCTTTCTAAACACCAATGTGTAGCTCATGTGTTCCCCGCCCCCCAGCAGCAGCAGACAGTGAGGAGGTGCTGAGGATGTTCCACTGAGCAAGTCTGCCTATGGCAGCCACAGGGTTCCTGAGGAAGTGGTCACAGGGCACCCTGGGTGTACTTAGAGGCAGAGGCCAACACCCAGGCACCAGGATCTGCCACAGGAAAGGGCTGCCGCAGGCCTGTAAGAATCCTGAAGACTTGGGGTTAGGTTCCCAGTTCTAAACTGGGTAGAGAGAAAGAACCAGTACTTCATCCTCTTTCCAGGCCCATTTGCTAGGGACCAAGTTGGCAATCAGCCAAGATATTCTTCCCTGTGCACTCTTTGAACAATCTGCAGCCCAGTCAATCACACAGAATACTGGAAGGGGCTGGAAAGTTTCTGGGTAGTGGTCCTTAGACCATCTCCCCTTGTTCTCACCACGTAGGCATGGGAATCTACACTGGGGAGTCCATCAGGTCATCTACAGATAAATGGTCTTTGTTGTCCCAAAGCCATTCTTAACTCAGGCTGTTTACACAACAAAACCATCCACTGAGACAAATGAAAGTCTCTGACACAAGCAGACTTAATGCTTATGCTCTCCCAGAAGCTCTGCCAGGTCAAACTAGACATTCTCCAAAAAGACTGCTACCATTAGGGCCCAGATATACCTGAGAGCACACTAGGACTCCATGGGAAACAGGGCTCCCCATACATACGCTCAAATGCTTCACCACCATCAAGACTCTGCAGCCAACGAACCTCAACATGCCAATTCTACTGCTTAGCAGTTAAGTGAGATTGGTCAAATTACTTTGTGCCTCTGTTTGCCATAAAATGCGAAGGATGATAATAGTATTTAAATTAATAAATACAAAGGGCTTACAGTATTACCTTTCACATAGTAGATACTATATATGAATTTACAAGTATGATTATCATTCTGATAAGTGGTCAGCCTTCACTTTTCAGGCAAAGCTGTTTATTTCCTTTGGACCATTACATGTGTTCATCCTAGGCTTTGGAACATTGATCCTCACTCTGCCTCATCTGACTATCCTTGCTAACTTTCTGGTTTCCAGGAAGCCCTTCTTGGTCTACCCAACTATGCTGGGGGTGTGCCTGCATTGGCACTCATCACTCCCTGGCATTGGTACTTCATAGGATTTTATTATATTCTGGTTCTCTCTACATCTGTCTCCCCAACCAAGTCCTGTTCATGGCATATTCCTACTGTCTGACACAAAGAAATGTCAATAAATATGTGATGAATGAATGAATAAATGGGAAATAAATAAACAGCAGCTTTCATTCATTCAGCAAGCATATACTAGGTGGCTACTCTGTATCACAACCCATACTATACCTTAAAATAGGAACAGAAGGCACAAGGTGCACTCTGCAAGCTTACAGCATGATTAACAGAGTTTCTATCTTCTAGGAATAATTTAGGATGACAAGAGGGATAAGACATCCCTGCTCAAGGCAGGAAGTCCACCAGATACCAGAAGGAAGAAGGGTTCTCAGAAGAAAATATCAATTCAATATCAAACAGCCACCAATTAAGAAAGCATTCAAACTCAACAATCACACGCAACTTAATTTCCAACTTCCAGTAATCAAATTGAGTTAATCAAATTGTATTCATAGAAGAAATACTCTTAATATTAATAACAAGGAACAGGGCTGTTTAGGGTGGTCTGTTTAACTTGAACCAAGCAACAGAAGCCTTGATACTGCTTATCATTCCTGCAGGTGAAGAATAAATGCGGCATTACAGCTATGAGAGACAACCACAAAGGGTGCCCTCTTCTGTATATAGGTGGTTTGTTCTTCCTGCATCTTTCTGTTCCATCTGCTCCCACCTGCCATTGTACTGTGTGCTTCACACAGTGCCTAGCCCAGGGTAAGGGACCTGGGAGAGTCCCCAGAGGAGAACAATTCACTTATTTTGTGTCATTCCTTTTCTCCCATAGTACGCATTATTTTTCTGTAGATTTGTTTTATTAGCTTAAAAAAAAAAGAAACAAGTTAAAGGAGTATCTGTTGTTTCATCTAGTTGTCTCCTTTGAAGCAGAAACAGCACCATCACCACCCAACTCGACTTCCCAAATAAAGCTGCTAGTGGCATTCTGGAACTCTACTTAGCTGTACCTTTGCCTCCTTTGGTAACTCAGACTTCCTGAAGGAATAAAAGGAAACGGAACTCCTCGTAGTAAACAAAAAATAAAGCTAAAACAATGTTTCCCTTTGAGATTATCATAGAGATTATGTTTCCCATCCTAAAAGTAAGGAACACAGAATCATTTCCTCAATGAGAAGTCCAAGTGTGGCCACCTTCCAGAAGGGCAATGATGCCCCCAACCCCAGCCAGGGAGCAGAGAATTCCAGAGCACACTTGCCAGTGGGCAGGGGACTCTAGAGCATTTGGCCCTAAGTAGCTGCAGGATGTGACTATGCACCTGTTGTGCATACTCATACTCCCTCCACCTTCCATCTCCCACCCAAAAAATTCTAATGTCAGATAAAAATGAATTGGAGACTGTTCATCATTTCCATTTTTCTTAGAGATAGTATAGAGTATGCCAGAAAGGCCTGTGACTAGGAGAACATCTTTTACCATGAGAACTAGACAGACAGCACATGTGGGATGACCATATGGTGGTGCACACATTCAAGCATGCAGGCCAGGGGATGTGTCTGTGTGAATACACCTCAAGTGGTGTCAGAAATGGGAAAAGTTAGTCTGAGTAACATTAGAAATAAAACCCTTGAGCTTGTCACTAAGGTAGCCATGTTTCTGTTGTCAGTCAGTTTCCCTGGGAGACCAACTGGGTTAAAAAAAAAAAATACAGGCAAGAAGAACAACCAGGAATAGGTAGCTTATTTTTTCCTCGTATATTTGAGACTGAATACACTTTTATGCGGAGGCACATTGCTCATTAAAGTGTTACTGCAATCTATTTTAAATGATACCTGCCCTGAGGCAATATATGCTGTCCTCATTTCCCTCCATAACACTTCTACTAGAGTGGACAGGAGAATGTCATAGTACATGTGTCTGGATTTCTGCTAAGTCTTAAACAAATGTCTTCCACTTCCACTTACAGATAAGATGGCAGAAAATGAATGGGATGAGAGTATAAAGGGCCTAAAGAGTGTTTGTTAGGAGAATGCAGGGAACTTCGGGTGAGATACAGGTCTCTATGGTGGCTCCAGAGCTCTTCTTCTACTGCTGTGATTGACTTTTTAAAAATTTCATTTCCTTGGGTGATGAGATCAAAGATATGCTTACAACACGGACAAATGATACAAAATTATATAGTGGGCTTGATATTATAATAGATCACCAAAATTAAGATGTTAAATCATCCCTCTGCAGATTTGAACAGCAGATCAACATTAACAAGGACAAATCTTATATCAGAGATCTACATTTTAAAACAAATGTGTGTATGTATGACTCACCTAGCAATTCCTAACTTCTATATTTATTCTAAAGAAACACTTGCAAGGGTTTCTTTCTTGTAAGGATGCAAGGAGATATGTTTGTTTACAAATGTTAAGTGCAGTGCTTTTTATAATGGGCTTTTTTGTCTGGTTGGTTTTTTGTGGGTTTTTGTTTTTTGTTTTTTGGAAGACAGGCTCTTGCTATGTAGTTCAGGTTGGCCTTAAACCCACAGCAATCCTCCTGCCTCAGCCTGACGGGTGCTGAGATTACAGGTATGTACCACCACATCTAACTGCAATGTTCTTTTTTAAAGACAAAGAAATTTTTTTTGGTACTAGGAATTAAACTCATGACCTTGTGCTTGCCAGGTAGGCACCTATGTTGCTGAGCTAAATCACATACCCACCGACACACACACTAAATGCTCTTAAAAAAAAATTTTTTTTTGACAAAAATTGCTTAAGAAGGCTACAGGAAGCTGGGGATTTAGTTCAGTGGCGCGTAAGTGCTTGCCTGGCACTTACGCGCCAGTGAGTTCAATCCCTGATACCAAAAGAAAAAAAAGAAAGAAATATTTATACTGGATATTTATACAGGATATTTATACTGTGAAGATACTATGCATAAGATTTCCAGGACATGTTGCATGAAAGAAGTTGCAAACATATGTAAAGCATGATATATTAACCTCAGGCTCAACAAGTTTACAAATTTCTGCACATAAATGTAGATATATGCAAATACACAGAGATGTCTGTAAAGATTTCAAGTAATTGATACCAGGGTCTACCTCCACTGACAAAGTTCACAGGAACTTCAAACGAGCTTTGGCTTTACCTGTAACAGGAGAAATTCAGAACATTTTTTGTGGTAAATTTACATAAGTAAACCTGTTTTTCTTACACTAAAATCTTGCTGTTAGTTTTGCGGGGAGTTCAAAAATATAAAGGAGGGAATTCTTCAGCTTCTGATTACCACAACGCTGAGACAAGTCAGCTCCATGGAAAGATTCCAAAAGGCCAACTCATGCTACACAGAGTACAACAGCAGTTTGCTATCTGGAGAGCCTATAAGCACCAGGGATCACTGAACTGACTGTGCCTGGAGCACTGTGCTGGATCCAGTTTTGGCAGCACAATTAGGCAGAATGCAAGCAGAGGAAATACATGGCCACAAAGATTCTAAAAAACATAACATAATGATGACTGAGAAACTGTGACTGCTCAACCTCAAGACAAGAAGATTATAGGGAGGCAAACATTTGAAGGGTTATTGTATAGACAAGGCAGTAAATTAGTATAGGTTACTCTAAAGGTAAATGCTCAGATAAATAAATACAGATGATTTTGCTATTAAAAATAAATAAAAAGAACTTCCAAGTAATAAGAATGAATGGCAACAAAATAGTCTTGTCAGTTGAGATCATGACATCCCTGTTGCTGGAGGTGTTAAAATAAATTATATAGAAAAAATTTTGGGTTTAATTTAAATCAAAGCGAGCAAAACTTTAATATCTTTAACAACTCTAATGATCCCACAATTTGGCTAAAAAATCAATTTTCAACATGTACCCCATAATTCCAAATCCCACTGGTGTACTCGCCACCAGGTGGCAGCAGATGACTAGTACTCTGGGTCCTAAATGTTAGGTGTGGCTTAAAAGAAATTAAAAGAAATTATCACAGTGTTCACTATTAAAAAGAGTGGGCCTAAAAGTAGCCCTTTTCAAAGGGACAAGGAAGTTTAGCTGACAGTCATTCTAATTATGCTATTACAATTGTTCCCAATTTGTATGCCTTCCTCACATACAGAGTCTACAAGGACCCCTTAACTTCTGTGGCCTCCTGTGGCCTCCTCTTTCCAGAGATTGAACTCACAACCTTGTGCTTGCCAGGCAGGCGCTTGTGCCACTAAGCTAAATCCCTTGCCCATCTGGTGTCACATTTCCTGACTTGCACTTGATCCTAAGTCTCCTCTCAATGCAAACACCTTCCCTGCTTCCTCTGTAACTGCAGATCATATCTGCTACTACAATCTTTCTTCCTGACTCAAGAAGCAGCAGCATCAGGTGGCTCAGAGATGAACTCCAGCCATTTCCTGCTTCCACCTTTCCCACCCTACATCCACACAGCTGAAGCCACTGAGCAAACAAGCACCAAAAAAAAAAAAAAAAAAAAACAGAACGGGTCCTATCCTGACAGCATGAGGGGATATGCTTGTTTTTTCCCAATACTCTCCCACTGTGTGCTTAAAGAAAAAAAAATTGCCTTTTCTTGCCCTAGCTGTTGGCTTGCTTGGGTGCTACTCCAAATTTGAATATAATCGACAAACCTTGTCCCGAAAACCTTCAACCGTGACAATTACTTCAGAAAGCCTGGTACTCAGGAAGTGTTTCAGTAAGAGCTTGCAAGTGAAGAAACAAACATTTGTATTGCTGCAAGTAAACCAGAGCTTTTGAGATTTAAAGCAGTTTCATCACAATAAGCCATGTTTCTGAAACAGAACCCATCTTTCCCATCTCCCCCTCTGCCAAGAATCCCTCGGAATGTAGCATTCTGCACCTTCCCTCTACAGCATGTGTCCTTCTCTGACCACATCCTTGCATCTGCTCTGGTAAGCCATATACAACTTCAATGGCCTCTTTACCAACACATTTTTCCCATTATAATGCATGATCCATGAAGGCCCAAACTGTTTATGGTCCTTTTACCACTGAATTATCGTAAACACAGTAGGACCCAGTAAGTATTCTTGAGACTATCATAAATGCAGACATAATCAATTAACCATTAATTTGGAGCCCAAGTCCAGGCAGCTGTTTCACTGAGGTTAACCTCAATTCCACAAACATTTTGGGAGTGTCTCTTATGTCTGGTATGGCACAGGATGAGTCAAACCCAAGTCCTGCCCTCAAATAGAATACAGTGAGCAAGAAGTCAAGACAAATACACAAATACTTATGATGCAAAGTATATATTGTAAGCTCAAAAAAAGAGACTGGATATTAGACAATGGAAATCCAGAGCAAAGACACAGAGAGCAGTTCAAGTAACAAGCCTACAGGACATATAATAGGAGACCAAACCTCAGAAGTCCTTGAATTATATCATTAATTGAATAATCAACATGTGGCAGATTAAGTGCTTTACATTCATGATCTCATTTATTCCTTGAAACAACTGTCTGTAAAATGTCCCTGTCATAGAGAAATAAACAAACTGAGACGTCAAGGAAATAACCTAAGGTACCACAGCCACTAAGTGGTGGAGCTGGACCCACACTGAGGATAGCCTAATGACCACAGCAGCCATGCCGTAGTGCTCTGGAGCCTGGGTGCCCTGTTAAGCAGTTGTTACTTTAGCCAATAAGGATCACCTTTGCATGGGAGCACACCAAGGTTCAAGCTTGTGCTTGGGAAGATTAGTCAGTGTTGGGCAGAATAGTTGGGAGCAGTTAGGTTTGAAGCTTAGTTGTCCCAATCCTGAAACTCCTAAACTGAGAAGGTGGTATTGAAACTGACAAGGGGGCTCAACACTGAGGCACTGCAGAGGAAAATTAAAGACAGTCAAGGATGATCCCAATATAAGTAGATGGAAGGGGATTAGGAAGTGGCTCGGCATATGTGCATGCCACAGGAAAGAGTAGAAATGAATGTGTGAAAGTAAAAGAGCTTTAAGTCCTCGGCAGCTCCTCAGCTCTACCTCTTCCAAAACCTCTTGAACTCTCCCAGCTGTCCATATGTTTTACTCAGGGCATCTGAGCACCACCCACTCACAAAACCAAAGAAGCAACAGTGTGACATAGGGCACCACACAATTATGTCCAAGCGGGTCCCCTCTGTTCTGGCCTGTCATTCTCAGAAAAGAATAACCTACTCCCAAACTATCACCAGGATTAGAGGACCCAGGATGGAATTCTGACTTCTTTACCTGCTCCCTGTTACCTTGGATCCACGACTTAACTTCTGTGAATCTGTTTCCTCATCTATAAAACAAGGAATCGGAAACAGAAATCGCAGACTGGAATCACAAGGGTCGAACTCACCTGCAAATGGATTTTACTGAAGCACCACAACACCATTAAATTGAATTAGCTTCCACATTTAAAATAAGGCCATTTCACAAAGAAGAAGCACATCTGAAGTCTCCTGGAAACAGACCTGGCAACATGGGGTGCACATTCCTACATGACATCAATCAGCTTGAGCTGAGTAGCCCCTGTCCTCTCAGGTGGGCCGCCAATCTATAGTCTGCTACAATCCCCACCACTGCCTACTGCTCCCTGAGAGTTGACTACTCATTGCCTACACCTGAGACATTTCAATCATCCTCATTAGCCTCTGTGGACACCCGAGTTCACAGCTCCTGGAGAGCTTATGATGTAAAGTGCTATCATTGCAAGGCTCAAGAATTGGGTACTGTTAACAGAAGCACAGAGGAGTGGGGGTAAATTCCCCAGAACAGAAGATGTAGGCTTCTCAAAAGAGCAGGAGTTTTCTGGGACTGAAAAAGGTTCATTTACACGTGTGTCAGGCCTGTCTACCCCTCCCCATATCCCATTAAGGTGGCACAAGGCCAAATGATGTCAGCCTTGGACAGTCAGAGAAACCCCATCATGAAGCAATTTGCTTCCCCAGCCACTCTAATTTAACAATTAGCTTAACAACCCTGGTCAGGCTTTTGCTGCTAGAGCAAGAAGTGATCCTGATTGGCAGCAGCTTTAACCTGGAAGCTTCAGGAAGGACCCCCCCCCATCTCTACTGCTCTTGCTTCATCTGGCCTGTATCTACTGCTCACACACCAATATTCTAAATCTCTCCAAAGAGGTTCCATTTCTCAAGTCTCCCAGTTAGGCTCCTTGGAAACTCCCCCGTGTCCTCAATCAGTTTTACTGCTGCCATTCTCTCTCCATCAGGGCAGCAGATTCCACCCCAACACACAATCTGCTCCATCTCAGGAAACATGTCAGGCCAGGATGCTGAAGTCAATCACTTCCCTGGCCCTTTGGGAGCTGGGGTATAGGAAGAGCAGCCTGGGCAAAAGCCATGCTGCAGGGAGAGGAATACCATCCACAGGGATGGTACCCTTGGGACATTCTGGATACAAATCTTGCCAAAGGATAAGCCTCTGGAGCTAACTTTGCCATGATTTCAGATACCACACTCAACTCTCCCTCTGCATTACCAAAGGGCCCTGGGTAAGAACGCACAATTCTCCCTCTATCTTGTTCTGCTCCTGCCCCTAACTCCTCTCTGGAGCACTGCCTAAACCTGAATGCTAAATTTCAAAGAGAGAGAATATTAATGGGAGATCAAAAAGAAAAGTTTATAAAGGCACAACTCCACAGAAACCTGGAGGCTATTTTTAAAATTCAGTATTAGAATTCTAGGATAGACGGGGTGAGGCCAGGGACCAAAATAGCAGACCCTCAAAGAGAAAAGCATCCCTGCATGACTAGATGAAAATTTCAGAGAGACCGTGGAGGAAGAAGTGGAATGTAAAAATGGAACAACAACCTACAAAACTAATCAGACCAAAAATAAAACTCAGGAATGACAAGGTCAATCATGGAGCATTATTTTATTCCACCAAAACAAACCAAGGAAATGGATTATCAATGGAACTAGTTGGTGATGCTCCTGGTACAAGACATATCCTGAGAATGAAGGTCCTTTCCAATTTTCCCTTCTCAGTAGCTAAGAAAAGAGGTCAGCATTGAGATTGCAGTCAGTACAGGGAACCTGACTGACAAGTGAGGTGTAAATAAATCACCAGAACAATATGGCATCCACCTGGGAGTCTTAAAGGAATTCAAGGGTGAAATTGTAGAGCTGCTTCCCAAAATGTGTAGCCTCTGATTACAAAGTCACTCGTGCTCTAGCACTGGCAAAATGCCCACAGAGGCTTCATTCATAAGAAAAGACCAGGGAGAATTCTCATTTTCATACCAGGAAGGTAGGCAGAATAAATATTAATGACAGGCTTACTAAGGATGTAAGAAGACATAACTCCGAGGAAAAGACAGTGTGGTACTTAGCAGAGCAAATCATGTATGTATTAGTTTTTGAGCATTAATATGAACATGAATTAAACAGAATCTGTGGGTATTCATAACATACCTTTGCACAAAACTACTAGCAAGGTACTATAGTCAAAACTTTTAAAATTAGCTAATGATGAGGAAAACATGTTTTCAGGAAATTGACTAGTAGACCAGAGAGACACAGAGAGAGAAAGAGACAGAAAGAATGCAAGAAAGAAAGAGGAGGAGGAAGAAGAGGAGGAGAAAAAGAAGGGTGCTTTATACATTTAAAAAGGCCTAAGGGTCATATCAATCAATGGTAATGTGTATATATTTGATTTCAGGTAAAATAAGCTTTAAAAGAATTAAGTTGACACTTCTCCAAATGGAGACAAACTGAGGATATTGAGGCATCAATGATAGAACTGGTCTTACATAACATGCTTAGAATCTGCATGAAAGAATAAGCTACACTATGGATCTATACTCTTTCAAAGTGGAAAAGGAAAGGCTGATCTAGAGAAATAATTAAAAGGTCTTTCAGGTTCTAAGATTGATGAAAAAGGTAGTCTGATGGGTCTATTTATCTTATGATATTTCATAAGCCTCCTATTCAGAGGAGATGAATTGTGGGCTCAGTTGCCTGGATCTTATGACTGTGGGCTCCAGAACCTACATATGTCTGGAAAAATAGCAACAGATACAGATTTAGCTCACATAAAATGCTTTTCACTAGACTATCAGGAAGAGTGTCCATCACATGTGGCTAAACATTGACTGGTCAGGCTCACCATAGGCCATCCCTTCTTCCTTTAACTGCAGCATCCATTCAATTAACGGAATTCAGGATTATAAATCCAGGACTGACATCCACAGAAAAGTTCATCTGATACTATGAACCACGACTTCCAAAACAAACAAGACTGGATCTATCCATTCCTTTATAGTAATTTTCTTTACTGTGCCTTTACCTTGGGCATAAAGAAGGGAACTGACTATTGAAATACAAACCTAAATACGTTTAGCATCTCAACCCATTCCCCTGCAACTTATCTACCTAGTCTGACACCTCTAACACAGGTGACTGCCACATGGTAACAGATCCATGCATCTCTACTTATTCAAGTTCAGTAGTTCATTCAACACAAGGAGCAACACATCTTCTCTCCACAATCTTCCAATAGGCATCTGTGACCTTAAAATTGACCCTATCATTTGGGGACTGAAATGAAGGCTTTCTTGGAAAAGACAGAAACAAAACAGTTTCTTCTATGTTATATAATCTACTAAAATGAGTTCTAATAGAGTGTCTACATCCATCAGCTCAAATATTGGCTCTCATAATTACCAATGCAATGAATTCAGGGCCCAATATCCTCATTTGTTAAATGAGTATAATTTAGCTCATGTTTTACCTCACTATGAGAATTTTTTATTGATTTAAGAGAAAAAAAGACACAGAAAAGAAAAAAAGCAAAAGAGAAAAACAACAACAAACCTAAAACAATAACAATATAGGTTTTCAAAACAAGATGATAGGAATTTAACAGTGTTTGTAATATTGCATATTGTTATCTTCAAAAGGGTTGTTTACATTACCACAGATAGACATACAAAATTGATCTAATAATGAGTACTAACTGTTCTTTTCAAGAAATAATACAGTTAGTAGTATAGTCATTTTAGCTATCTTATGTATATACATACAAATTTATGTCTTTTTCCTTTCCCCGTCCTTCTTTCCTCCTTTCCCTCTAACCCAGTTACTCCTCTTTGAGCAGTTTCTTACCTTCCATAATATTTACTATAGATTTTGGATCATATTTGCTCTTTCAGTTTTTTACACTAGGGAGACAATATGGTATTTACACATGTGAGTTGATTTATTTCACTCATGAGTGTAGTCTCAAGTTGCGTCCATTTACTTATAAAAGCCTTGATGTAATCTTTACAGCTGAGTAGTACTCCATTGTATAAAAATACCACTTTTTTATCCATTCCTTGACTCAGGGGCACTTGGATTGTTTCCAAGATTTGGCTATTACAACTTGTGCTGCTATAAACATGGGGGCACATACATCACTGTCATATGATGTTTGCAGTACTTCTGTGAAAATACCGAGAAGCGGGATAGCTGGATCAAACAGAACCTCTAATCCTAGCTTTCTGACGAAACTCCACACTGATTTCAAAGTGATTGCACCAGCCTACACTGCCACCAACAGTGCACAAGAGTTTCTTTTCCTCCCTGATCCCCTCCAGCACTTGTTATTGGTTGATTGCTTGATCACAGACATTCTTCCTGGAGTAAGATGGAATCTCAGTGTGGATTTAATTTGCATTTCTCTAATGACCAATGATGCTGAACATTTTTTCATATATTTATTTGACATTTGTATTTCTTCATCTGAGAAGTGTATATTCATCTCAGATGCCCATTTTTGGAAAGGTTCTTTGAATTTTGGGGACGTGATTGTTTAAAATTCTTTATATGCTCTAGATAGAAGTCCTCTGTCTGAGGGACAGTTGGCTAAGATATTTTCCCAATTAGTGGATTTTCTTTTCACTCTGATGGAGATTTATTTTGACATGCAAAAACTTTTTAATAAGATGAGATCCCAGGTATTGATTCTGGGAAGAATTTTCCAAACAGTTTGATTTTGTTCATGAATGCTCAGCCTACTCCTATGTCATCATGTCATCAAGACAAGGCCTATGTCATCCAGAAGATTTAGTGTTTCTGTTTTAATATTTAGATTTTTGATCCATTTTGACTTTAGTTTAGTGCATGGTGATAGATATGGGTCAAGTTTTAGTTTTCAGCATATGGAAAGCTAGTTTTTTAGCACCACTTATTAAAGAGGCTGTCTTTCTTCCAGTGAACATGTTTGGCCCTTTTGTTGAAGATGAAGTAGTTGAGGATGTTTGTAGTTGTGGCTTTGTCTTCTATCTATTCCACTGATCTTCATGTCTGTTTTCATTCCAGTGCCATGCTGATTTTATCACAGTAGTTTTATATTATAACTTCAAGTCATAGATTGTGATGCCTCCTGCCTTGCCTTTGCTGCTTTAAACTGCCTTTGCTTTTTTTAGGTCTCAGCTGGTTCCAGATGAATTTTAGGAAGGATTTCTCTAGATCTGTGAGGTATGCAAATGGTATTTTGATTGGAACTGCATTAAATCTGAATAGCAATTTTCAGAGAATGGGCATTTTCACAGTGTTTGTTCTTCCTGTCCGTGAACAGGGAATGTCTTTCATTTTCTGAAAGTCTCTTTTCACATTTCCTTTTTCACAGCAGTGTAATTTTCAATATATAGAACTTTTGCTTAGTATGTTAGACTGATTCCTAAGTATTTCATTGATTTGGATGCTGTATTTCCTAAGTATTTCATTTGTTTGGATGCTGGATTTCTCTCTCAGTGAGATTGTAGTTTGTGTACAGGAATGCTATTGATTTTTGAGTGCTGA
>PVJX010036734.1:0-17408 GCA_004027295.1 Dolichotis patagonum | reverse complement strand
CTGGTATGGTGATGGCAAGTCCTAGATTTATGTCTTTAAAGAAAAAAGCAAAACAGAAAAAAGGATAGAAATGGCACAGAATTTAAAAAAAATTAAGATATCATCATTAGTTAATATATTATATATTGTTATTTTAGAAGTAGTTACAAAAGTAAATAATAAAATATGAACAGACAATGACAGCACAAAGTTTTCTGTTTGATGGACTATGAAAACAATAGTATGGTTATCTATCTGGCACACTTAAACATACACACTGTTATATATTTATGTCTTTATGTCAGTTTTTTTGTTTTTAGTTCTTGGTTTAAGCATAAACTATGATTATAAATTTATTTAGATTTTTGAGGTAATTTGGATGAGAACGGTAGTCCTTTGCAGTATGTTTGTTTTTAAGAACATATTTAACCTTAGAGCTAAAATTGAACCACATACAGAGATCTTGAATATTTATGGAAATATTAATACTAAATATTAAAATAAAAATATCTGAAAGTGTCTTCAAATCATGATGTCTATTGAACTATTGCTGAACTTATTAAAGTAGAAGGAGCAAGAAGGCAAATAAAGAGGAGAATAATGAACATTTGAAGAAAGCTAAGTATGAAAGAGAAGAAAAAGTCAAGTGGTAAGAGACAGTCACCAAAAGTGGGACAAAAACATTTTTATGTCATAACTCTGAGAAGAGAATAAAAGTTACATTATCATGTCCTTATTTTACCATATCCATGAAGTAAAGTATATGAAATAGATTGACAAGCACTATTATCAGTTCATACACTTAAAATATATTTGATTCTCTGAGGCAAGAAGATCACTGCAAATTCAAGACCAGACTAGGCTTCACAGTGAGTTCCAGGCCAGCCTAAACCATGAATAATTAAGTAATTATATTTGACTCATAAACTCTTTAATGCAAACTCTCTGCAAGTTTAACACATTCACCCTCTCCTTTTCAGCAGAGTTTTATGTATTCATAGACTCTCAGTGTGTAGGATACAAAACCAGGCATTTCATCATTAAAACAATTGAAAAACACATCAGGAGACAGTAACTTATTGTAGTTACCAAATGAACCAGAAGCACACTAGAATGACATCTAATGGGAGCACTGCCTGCAACAGGCAGATTGTAAGTTCACACGATTTACATAGAAACTAGCAGAAAGTATTCAAGAAGTGAAAACATAAATTCTCAAAATATATTACTCTATAGAAGCAGAGGATAAAAGCAGGCTTCCTTACTACTGTTTCCTGCCAAAGGTCAGTGTGAAGTCTAATGTCTATTTTATTCTAATGATATTATTTGTGATTTTGACCTCTTAACCATTACAAATGCTTTAGAGACAATATAGCTTAGAAGGAAATAGAGCCCAGAGCTGAAAGCATGAGAGGAACAGGTCAGAATGAAAGCCGAAGTGAGATCACATAGAATATGCTGGTCATTCTGAGGAAGTTAACTTTACTATAAATGAAGTTGGAAGATTTGGGGCAAAGTTGTGACATTAAAGTCAAAACTTTATTTAAACTTGATGTTAGTTTTATTTAATAATAATGTATTGTGATTAAAATGCTTTATGCCACATTGCTGGGCATCAGAATTGCTCTCACAGGGAGTGGTGGATATGTGAGGATACATGAATGGTCACATGGGAGAGGATCGAGTCCCTCGGCGTTGTAAGTGATGAACAGCACCAGAGTAAAAGACAGACTTCAGAGTAAGAGGAAAGGCTAGGTATTCAAGTGGAAGTTGACTTGTATCTGCTGGGAGAATGAAGAATACAGTGTATGAAAACACAGGGGAAATGAATGATAGACAGCTAGGGAAAAGATGTTGCATTGATATTGTGAAAAATCTAACTCAGAAACTCTGAAAAAAATTTCAATAAAACCAATGGAATTCAGTGATGCATAGTGTCAATTTTCTATGCTGCTAAAATAAATTTGTAGTTTAAAATAATTCAAAAATTTTATCATATGGTTTCCTTGATCAAAAGTCTGACTGTTTTGTTAATCAAAGGTGTGATTTAACAAATTAAATTTCAGCAGGGTTATTTGTCCTTTAAATTCTCTGTGGGACAATCTGCTTACCTGACTTCTGTCTTCCAGAACCTGTTGCCTTTGGTTTTTGGTGCCCTCCTCCATCTTCAAATCTGGAACCATTTAGCAATGTCCTGCACAATCATCTCTCTTTTCCTGTCCTAATTCCTCTTATATTTTTAAGAACTGATTTGATTATATTAGCTCCTCCTCCGCAATTCAAGATGGTCTATTCTTAAGTTTGACTGGTAATCGACCTTAACTCTATCTGTAACTGAACTTTCTTTTGTCTGATATATTTATATATTCACATTTACCTGAAGTTACACCTCTATCTGGGGATATGTTATACTGAACACACTTAGTATAAGTTATTCTTTAACAGTAAATCTCAATAAGTAAGTAAGAATCTAATGATACAATAATAATGTTATATTGAACATGATAATATGACAATGAAATATTTTTTCATTTTTTATTTTAAAAACAAAAGAAGAATAAAAAATGATGCAGAATTTTAAAATAAAATAATAGGAAATTAATACTAGTTAAAATATTGCATATTATTATATTCAAAGTAGTTGTTCAGATTACAAGATTTAGGCATGAAAAAATGATCAAACAATGAAAACAACAACTGTTCTTTGTGATAAACTATCAAACATTAGTAGTATAGCTATGTTGTGTGAGTAGATAGATAGATAGATAGATGGATAGATGATAGATAGATTCTTTTCCCTTCTCTCTTTCCTCCTTTTTCCTGTCCTAGTTGTTCTTACTTATAATATGCCTTTTCTTCAAACTGTAAGATCTTGTATCATTATCAATATTTTTCAGATGACAAAAGTGAACCATAACACAATGAAATTAATTAATTCCTCAAACACACTTAAGTCATCTAGTCTGCAATTACATTATATATAAGTATATATATATGGGAAGGGACTCAAGATCACAAACATTTGACCAATCTCTTAACGAACTATGAAATACTTCAAGTAATTGAAAATTCCTTGTGTGACTTGTTAGTTATTAACTTGAAAACTACTTTTCTTTACTAAATATGATCCCATGAACCAGTAAGAAATCTAGCCAAATAACAGTAATTTATTTAGACATCTTTTGTTTTTACTTTCATTGAAACAGAAATAAATTTTCTTGGAAGAAATATTAAGAATTTACAAAATGAACCAATCATTTACAGGGGAATCTCTTCAAAATTATATTGGAAAACAATCCAATGCAGAATCTATTTGTTTGTAGAATTTTTCAGTAGGTAATTATTGACTCTTCTTTCAGAGGCCCAACTTAATAGATTTGTATTTAGACAGCTGTGTGACTTCTTAGTTAAAATCACTGACTTTGGAGTCAGCTTTCTAGGATCTGAATCTGCATTACTCATCCACCATCATTACCTGAAGGCCTTAGATTATAGTAGGGTTCTGTAGGTTTATATAACTGTATTGTGACTGTATCACCATTATAATATCATTCAGAATAATTCCATTCCCCTAAAAATCCCCTGTGACCCATCAATTTGTCCTTCTAATTTCCAAACCCCAGGTAACCTAGAGACTCTTATTGTCTTCAAAACTTTGCTTTTTCCAGAATGTCATATACTTGAAATTACACACTATGTAGTGTTTTCAGCTTTGATTCTTTCAGAAAGTAATATGTATTTAAGATTTTTATTTGTAGATTCATGGCTTGGTAGTTTATTTCTTTTTAAGGCTAAAGAATGTTTCAAAGTCTTGAACCACAGTTCATCCATTTAACTACAGAAAGATATTTTATATGTTTCCATCTTCTAAGCTTTATGAATACTGATGCCATAAAAGTCTATACACAGCTATAGTAATAACTCAGTTCAGGAACAGTTCTGTTTGCAAACAATTCAGTTAACAAACAAAAGAATTCAGCAAAAGTTTGCTTCCATTTTCAAACTCTGCACTGGGTGATGATTATGACTATAACCATCTTCCCTACACAAACACACATGTTACCATCTACCCCAAAACTATAAAAACAGTTAAGTTCATTAACTGTAGTGCCACATATGTACATGGACATGAGTTTTTATCTTATTGGGATAAATAACAGGAAATATGCTAAATTGATTGTAAAGTGAGAACATACTCAGTTTGGAACAAACTGCCAAATTGCCATCAAAGCATTGCATTACCACTAGTAGTGTGTGCTTTTGTTCCACATTGTTACAGTCATCTGTCTTTTATAATTTGAGTTTTGCCCATTTTAATATGTGTGTACTGGTACCTTATAGCTGCTTTCATCTTCATTTTCTTAATGATATATTATGCTGAAAATCATTCTGTTCACTACTTTGCCATCTGTTCATGTCCTTTGGTGCAGTGTTTTTTCAGATAGTATATTTTGTAAGTATTTCCTGTAGACTAGGATTTGTCTTCTCATTTTCCTAGCAATGTCTTACAGAACCAAAGTTAATTTGGGTTGTTTTAGCTATTAAGCTTTTGATTATTGGTTATACAACTAATAGAAAACTAATATAGCAAGTAGTTCTTAAATGACTTAATTAAAATCCAGTTAAAAAACAACATAGTTTGTCAAATAATTTGCCCTTAGTATCTCACAGCTACAAAATTATCTATTTCTCTGTGGCCATTTTTCAACCAATGGTACCAATTTTAGGTTGAGATGATATTTGGCAAGATGAATGCTGGAACTTTGTCTAGCATTTGCTTATCTGAGCAATATTTAAAAATCACTGATCATTTACCATCATAGCTTGTTGCCATTCATCTTTGCATGTTCTCCCTAAAATGTTAATTTTCACTTGACAAAGATGCAAAAGGGAAAAACATTTGTTAGGACTTTATATCAAAGTTGTAGTTTTAAATAGCCTGGTGTGTATTATCGACCTTCTGGTTTCATCTCTGTACTGCTTGTCTCACTTTTTAAACAGTATATTTGCACTTCAAGAACAATATGTACATGAAACTTAAGTTTCTAGGAGGAAAAACTGTGTTCTGTTTGTACTTTTGATTATAAATGTAAGATTTGAGTCAATTTTATATTTTAAAATGAAGGATCAGCTTTATTTTTAATCAGAGCTAATATTTTAATACTTAATGTTTCATAAAAGCAGAAATTAGGAATGTCTATCAGTTAAATATATGAAAACAGCTAGAAATATAAAAACCCAAGAAGAAATAAAATTATACCTGCTATATGAAAATATGTACTGAGTATTTTACATAAAAGATGTAATTGTAATGAACAAGTTGTTAAGACCTGAAACAATTCACTTAAAGTCATATTCTCAAGCTAAATATATATCATTTTATAAAAAATGGCTTTGGTTTTCATTTCTATATTTCCTGTTGGGCTTTTTTCCTAATTTTTTGAAGGTACTTTTTGGAAATCTTCAGCTATGTTTTTCTGCCTGATAATTATCACCATATTGCTCTCTATTTTAAAAATTCACTTATCCCAAATTCTTTGAGGAATGTTGGACTCTGAACAAACTAGTATTATTTTATTTAACCACTCTATTTCTCGACATCATTCCTCTTCCACAAACATACTCTCCATTATACAGCATGACTCACTCTACCCAGAACACACACTGCTCCGTCTTAAACACACCTCTTTTTCTCTACATAGTAAGTTACTATGGAGTCCAACACTATTCATCTGAAATTTTGCTGTATGACAATTTCCTGATCTTTCCAAAAATAATCAGTGAGCCTCCTATCCAAATACCATAGCACTGTCATCTGAATTGATGCATTTTACTTTCACATGGTGCATTTATTTCAAAAAATTTCCCACTCCACTGAAATCTTTGAAACAGAGAAATACATAGTGTTCATACTTGATCCTAAAACACTTAGCAATGATTTTGTTCCCAAATTAGGTTATATGAAACTTTTAAAAAACCCTTTGTATCTCTTTTTCCTTCCTCAATCATGTATTTGAACTGTTTATTTAAAGTACATGATGGAAGATGTGAATCCAGCACCCCAATAATCTCTTTCCAGAAGTTTCATATTAGGTGCCTTGTTGGATTTTCTCTGTTCAATGCACCTCAGATAGTCCTTTCCTCCCATTCAACCCTCTAAGATTGTATCCACAAAACTTTAGCTTCTCTTGTAAAATACTCTGATCTTGCTATATTCACCTTCTCTATTGTCTTTCAAAATTACAATTACTTCAAACATAAAAACAGCATTTACTTGCTAATAGTAGTAAGCTAACGGAAATACCAATTTTTTCTTTTACATTGTATTTAAGTATTATCATCATCATTGCCCAAAAAACTTATTCTATTACTCAGAAATTTATTTTGTTTTACTTTATTTCTTTTTCTTTTACTTTTTTTAAAAGATGTCTGTGTGTTACAGGTTGGCGGTGAACTCACTATGGAGCTAATGCTGTCTTTCAAGTTTTGATCTTTTAGCCTAAATTTCTGAGGTGCTACAATTATAGCTCATGCCACTATGCCTGGCTCAGTGCTCAGTAATTTTACCTGCAGAGAGGAATCAAATGGTGACAAAAAGTCTTCGATAAATTAACACTATTGAAGAAGGCCGATAGATCTATAGAAGAGTAGTAAGTAGATTCCTGCTTTTCCTACATAGTTGGAAGCCTGGATAAAGAAATCTTGTGTTTTAAAGTCATTAAGTCTAACTCAAAAAAAAAAAGGTAAATCTGCCATTAGAAGAAAAAAATCATGTTGACTTGTTCAAAAAAAGAAAAAAGTAATAAAGAGACAGAGTCACCATTGTTTTAAAAAGCAATACACTAATTCCCACTAAAATTAGGATTAAGGATCACTTGAAATTTAAAAGTTATGAGGATCACTTTTTAATTAATTAGTTTCCATTCAAACATCAAATTTTCCAGAATGTTTTGAAGTAGGTGAGCTTGAGAAATACAATAAGTGTTACTTAATCAACTACTTCATAAGGACGATAGTTTTGTCAGTATTGTTCACCTTCAGCCATGTCAGAAACACTCACTTATACAACAGCAAACTATTCCTTTACCTATAGATTTACATTGACTTTATCAAGTTACACTGTTTTATTGAGCTGACTTTTTCTTTGATAGAAGAATGGTTCTCATCTATGCAGGAAATATATGAATGTTTATGAGGTTCTCTATAATGAAGATCTCCTTAAAGCTGGAATCAAATGTTATATTAAGTTGTTTATTTGAACTCTCCTTTCTATATCTTTACAGAAATGGTTAAGGTCAACATTCCTATATAGTTGATAGCTTTTAATTTTGTGTTAGTTGGCTTCTGAGTATTCAATTCAGATTAGAATTCATTTGGTTTACATGTAATTCTTTCTGGTATTGCTTTAATGGGTGTTTTGAGAAAGTATTTCAACTAGTGTCTATTACCTTTTTTAATGAGTCTTTTTCTTTAAAGACCTTAAATTTTGCATAATTTAACACAGAAAGAAAACAATTCATATCAGATTATTTGGAAATGCAGTGATTTCTTCCCTGAATTTAGAGAAATGGTCATCATAGCAAAACAAAGTGGCACCATGGCACCTAAGGTGTACTTATCTAGTGATATATGTGTACCACCTACCTCATAAATCTTAGTTGAAGATGTCTGAGAAGAGTTAAACTCATTAAATAATATAAAAATATTTGGTAAACAAGATAAAAATATTTGGTAATTGAGAAAGAACAGTTACAAAACCTAGGAGCAAAAATTACTTACAACTTAATCAATAATATCAATACATCTACAGAAAGATTAATATTATTTAATAGGTAATATTAATACCTCTATGGAAAGATAAGGGTATTTAATATAAAGAAGTAGTTTAGTTAATTTTTGATTGTAGCTTTTAATTTTATGAAAAAATAAAACAAAATTTAACTGCAAGATAATGAAAGAATAATAATAGTTAATACACCATATATCATTATGTTCAAAGTAGTTACTCAGACCACAAAACATGAACCAGAGGTTTGTGTTATTCTGTTTCTTTCTTGTAAGAATTCTTTTACCTGTTATGGTTTAAAGCTGCTTTTGTTCTCTGCTATATATTCTCAGTCCACTTGAAATCTAAAAGTTTGGAAAACATTTCCATTGCAATAATTGTAGTTTCAATCATTTTGTTTCCTCAAGCCAATTCCATTCTACTGATGAGAAAGCATAGAACACTAAAAGACAGTTAAATAGGAGACAAGGAAATAATACTCAAAATTGTACCATATAACAACTTCCAGGGCACAGCTAAAGTTACCTAAGGACATAAATTGGCTCGATTACAATAGTAAGGCACAGACACCTCTCCCTGAGATAAGTAAGGGCAGCCCAGTGTGTCAGCAGTACTGGATGACATTTACACTCCTTCCCTACCAAAACTGTCATTAAAAGCCTATAAATTGGTGAAACTAAGAGAGTAAACAAAAAGTACAATGAATCCAGAAAATGTTTATTCCCTTGTAATGGTTGATAAATTGTGGCAATTTGAGAATTTTAGAAGTTTAAGTGACTCAGCATGAGCAAAAGGAGGGCAAAGAGATGGTGTGAGTGTTACACCCATTCAACGGTAGTGATCTTGCTTAGAATATAAGGGAGGAGAAGAAGTTTGCTCCAGCCTTTCACCACTTTTTACTCTGGTTGCTTTTGTTGTCTTCTGCCACCTTAAACTGTTGCCCCTCAGCCATGCCACCTTGCCTTGGGGCTAGTTGAGTAAGGAGCGAAACCTCCACAAACTGTGAGATAAATAAACCTTTCTTTCTTTAATTTGAATGTCAAGCATTTTGTCTCAGCAATGAGAGGAAAGTAACCAAGATGGAATCTGGTACTAAGAATTGGGTCATTACTGTGACTACCTGACTATGTGGCTGAAGAGCCTTTGGTAATGTTTTGTGGGAAAAGTTTTAAAAGGTTTGGAGATACCATCTGAAAAAGTAGCACTGGAATGCCTTAAGCGGTTCTATATGGGAGATTTTGGTCAGAAACTCAGAACATAAGTTTTGTACAAGCCCTGCTGCCAAAGGCCAGGTTAGGGATATTTATTTTGGGAAGAAAGACTGCATTGGCTGTTGGAGTTCATTCAGACAATGTGTGTCATGGCTTAACAGAAAGTTTGTCTGCATTTTGCTTATGTTCAGAGACTTTGCCTGAGATTGAGATTAAGGACAGTGAAGTAAATAGTATGGCAGAAGAAATTTCAAGGCAGCCTAATGTTGAGGTTGTGGCATTGCTGCTTAGACCTTTTAGCCAGATGTATATTGAGAATTAAGATCAAAAAGCCCAGCAGGATGAATTAAAATGAGAGTTTGTCTAGAAGGGAAGCTCCAGTAAAGCAGTGCACTACAAAGATACAGATGAGGTGATCTCCACTGCTAAGAATGAAGAAGAGAAGAGAAAAAGATGCCTGAAGGCATCACAAGAAGCACCAAGTCTCCACCCTTTTCAGTCTCAAAACTGCAAAAGTGAAAGACTGCTTTGAGGAGAAAGTTATAGAATATCATGTTCCATAATTGCAGTGGCTTCACCATGTGCCATTATGGAGATGACATAGAAAAGATGTTTCTCAGAATTGGATTCAGAGTGCCCAGTTATCCAGGTACTCAATCCCCACATCCAAGAGAGAGAGCAGCAGACCTTGGTATCATGCACATGGCACTGGCTTTTGGCACATACGGAATACAGGATTTGTGGAGAAAAGAAGGCCCCCACCTCAATAGCAGAAGGCCTGGGAAGCCATGCAGTGTACCCTTTAGGGGGCAATGTGTGAAACTGTGAGGATAAAGCCAGTGGTGCAGTGGAGACCCTGGAACTTTGGAGAAACCAAGAACATGGATCATCTGAGGAACCAGCAGGGAAACAGCAAAGCCAGTCCATTAAAGAAGTTGTGGTAGCTACAACCACTAGAAGCAACATAAGGGCAGATCCTTCAAGCCTTGTGGAGCTCACAATTTTTTCAGATTCCTTTGTATGCTGCATGTGGAACCACAAGACTTACTGTCTGTTCTGATGGATTTCAAACTTGCTTGGTCCCAATCCTTTGTATCTGCCCATTTGTAACTTTTGTAATGGAAATATTTATCTTGTGGCATTGAATGTTGGAAGTGTTTAACTTTTCATTTGTATAGGAGTTTGCAGCTACGAGTTTGCCTTACATGTCAGGGAGAGTTGAGACTTGAACTTTTCAGCATTTTCAGCAAGGCTGAAACTATTAAGATTTTGGCAACTCTTGCTGATATACTAAATGTCTTTTGTATAAAGGGATGTGCATGAGTCTTTAGGGATCCAGAGATGGAATTTTATGGCTGTAATATAATATTATGTTGATATAATTAATAGTGGTTTTTAAGGATTTTTACAGATGGGTTATAATTTTCAAGCTGTGATGTAAGAATAAGCATGACTTTGTATCTGGAAACTATAAGAAACATGTCTAATTGCTAAGTTTATAAGGGGATATTGTAATGGTTGGTACATAGTGTCAACTTGTGAAGTTTAATCAAGCTACTCACAGTGATACACAATTTCAAATTTATGCATTGTTTCATTTGGTAATTTTCCATTTAATATTTCCAAACTGGTTGAACACAAACTGCATTGATTCTTTGAGAAGTTTAAAAGTTTAACTAAGCAACACAGCAGGGTACCAAGGTCCTCACTTTGTAAGCTTCATGAGCCTATGCAAGAGGAGGACAAGAAAATGGTGCAAATTCTGCTCATACCAGAGGGCAGGAAGCCTGCTTACAATATAAGGGAATAAAAGAAGTTTGCTCTCTCTCTTTTGCTCTTGTTGTTTCTGTCTTCTACCACCTTGAACTGTTGTCCTTCATCCATACCAACTGTCTTGGAGCCAGCTGAGTACTGGCAGAAACTTCCATGAGCTGTGAGCTAAATAAACATTTCTCTTTAATTTAGGAGTCAGGTGTTTTTGTATCAGCAATGACAGAAATGGAATCAAGATATGACCTATTTGAAAAAAAAGCCTACTAATTGGCTGTTACCTTTTAAGGGAGAAGAGAGGATTTGGTGAACTCTTCTCTAACTTTCCATTCCCTCAGAAAAATATAAATATATTCATTTCCAAACTACAACACATCTCATTTCTTCTGAGTGCCCACATTCTCCTCATGAGTGAGCACTGTACTATTTTTCTTTGCCTAATAAATCCTACTCATGTCTTTTTCTGGCATATCTTAGAAAATTCTTCAGCAGATGTCGGATCCTGCTATAGTGGAATGGATCAGACCCAGTACAGTGACACTTTCATCTTCTTCTCTACTTTCTCATAATGAGAACTATCCTCTCAATACTGGGCAAAATGATCCCATCTGGTAGAGGGCACCTGTTTAGCTCTCTGGTGGGCCCTCACTAGATGCTGAGGCTGTGTGGACAGGGGATTTGGTGACTTCAGGAATGCTTCAGTTCACAAGTAGTCCTAGTTTCCATATAGCCTCTAATATAATCATTACTCACCATTGTGGACCTGTTTGAGCCATTCTTTGGACCCCTGGCCATTCTTTTTGTAGGCAAATATTTCTTTTACATCTCTGTTGTAGTTGTGCAAAAAGCAATTAGAATCAGGACATTGACTTTATAATATTATTTTTATGATGGTCACCCATAGTTAACACAAGAAAATGCAGGAAATCTATCCACAACACCAAAGACATAGAATATTTATTCAAGGGCCTGAATCCCACAGCAATGTCCCACATGAGTCCAGATGAAGACCCAGAGCTCACGACAACGCCTCCCACGAGTCCAACTGGAAGTCTAGAGCCCACAAGAGGGACTCACACCAGTCCCTTTTATGGATCCGTGCTGGGAAGGCCCAAAGGTCAGCAGTGGAAACTTGGAAGTCTGTGCCAGCGGGGTGAAGGAGCTGTGCGAGTAGGTAGAGGGTTCCACACTGGAGTCAAGAAGTCACACTCACAACAAAGACCAGGGCTGTCATGCAAAGCACCACAGCCATCCCCAGTGACATGGAGGCCCCATGCCCCTCCGACAAGCACAGTGGAGTACACGCCAGGAAGCCAGTGTGACAAGTTCATCCTGGAGACCAAGCAGCACACATCTTCCTCTCCAGAGCCTGGAAGCAATGCTCGATGTGAGGACCAGAGCTTCTCCAGGAGAGCCAGTGGTTCAAACAGCAACACGTAGGAGAACCCATAACGCATCAATGCACCTCAACGCAATGCATTAATGCCTCAACGCCCTTCCTTCTCCTTCTCCATGTCTCCATTTATGCTGGTAACTTTAGTCAGTTGAAACATATACACTCAGCACCATGGTGATGTAATCCAGCTGGTGTCAAGTTGACTACCAGTTTTTAATCCATAACAATCGCTCTGGAAAATCCATGCAACATTTCCTTCAAATTTCTTGTAATAATTTAATTCTCATATATTTAGTGAAATAAGAGGAAAAGTGTTCTTTCAAATGATTTTGAGGTCTGGAATACAATATATTTGGGAAGCCTCCATTTTTAAGATGTATCAGTCATCAATCATGAAAAACTTGTAAAATAGAACAACTTTGTCTCAAGAGATACATCATTTGGAAAAGTTATTGGAGAATTTTACTTCCAACCACATACATTTGCTGTGAAAATAATATAATTTAATGTTTGTATAAGATGAGATTAAGAAATTCTCTAGTAAAAATAATGTGATAAATTTAATTTGTAAAGTTTTATATCAATTATTCTCTTAAATTTGATGATACTTGCTATTTGCATGTGCACATATGTGTAAACATGAACTGACTTTAAGACAGAGCCTTATCTTCTGCTCATCACTACTTGGTCAGTTAATATTCTCCTTATTTTCAAGCCAACTCTTAAGATCCTTTCTTCAGTGACCACTGAGCTGGATTAAACTATAAAAACTTTTGTCTGGTAATAATATTGGTCATAAATATTGTAGCACTATATGTCATATACTCATAAATATATGACAATTATTGTTACCAGATTAAAATCTGGGCTTTTTGCCACTTGAAGGCTAATATTAGGTGAGAGTGGGTAGGAAGAAATTATGCTTATTTAAGGGTTAGAATCTTGAGAGAAGAGATCTCAAATTTAAAGTTCCATTTTGGGGAATTCAGGGGCACAGAATGATTTTTAGAGAAGAAAGAAAGTCAGTGAAATAATGGTTCATAAGGCTGTGTACTGAGTGGAGTCTTTGACATCTAGAATGAAACTTCTTGAATCCTTGGCCAGAATATCATAATTAACTCAACACCTTGTGGCTACATTTCTTGGTAACAGACATACTATTTTTACCAATGTTAAACTTTCAAAGGACCGAAATATTATCATATTATCTTTAATGAATATGCTTTACAAGTATTAACTCATTTGAACATTACAACCACCCTAGGAGATTAGTACTTTTACCATCTCTATTTTATGGATGAATAAAGTAACATGCATAGATACTAAAAATGTTCTTATGAAATCAGTCTTCAATTTATTGTCATAGTCCATATCTGTTCATCATAAATGGGCTAAAGTTCCTTTCAAATGCCCCTGGGTTTATATGCAATGATGGAAACATTATATTTCATGATATGTATGTCTTTAACTTTCCTGTTATGTCTTTATTTTGAAATGGATGATCAGGAAAAATTCTCAAAAAAGATAACTTTGAATGTAATTTTTCAAGAGAACAACTCTTTGTACAATCTGTACCTAGGACACCATTACCTTAAGAAGTGCTAATTAGCACAACACAAACACTTTTATGCTGCTGTTCATTAAATCTTTCCTGTCAAAAGTACATCATCCCTGCCTTACTCATTCTTGCTATGTGTAACAGCAGATAATTGTGGCATTGCTCTCATATTATATTTTAAGGTTTTCATCTATAAATCATCCCCTGTTGCTTATCACTTTGACTCATCTCTAAGGAATCTGGAGACCCTCTGATGGTATTCACAGTGTGAGTTGTTCTTCAGTTATTCAATTCCCATGTAACTCTATAGCTACTAAGACTGACAAGAACTGGTGCAAAAAAAAAAAAGCAGAGCTGAAATGATTTCCTTCTGACATTTACATGGCCAGAATTGGGCTCCTTCACAAAACTGAAATGTATGCCAGCAATTTGTTTAATTCAAACTAACAGATATCCATGAACATCTTCTATGCAAAAAATATTAACTCTGATTGTCAAAAAGGTAAACATATAAAGAAGGAGTCAATCAATTGTCATCACTTATTTCAGAAACCCTGACATTTTCTGAATATATTTTCTTTATATGCACTCTATCATATTATAGAATTTGGGGGATTAAATTAGATAATGTCTATTTTACATGTACTATGTTCTACAAACTAGAAAACTCATAAGACATAAAGATGAATAAGTGTAAGTTATAAACTTATAAAACAGTCAGTTTTTTTATTCATATTCTCTCTGTACCCCCAAAATAAGTGTGTTCAGTTGGGCATCACAACATTTTTAATGTAACAGTGGGAAACTGTTCTTCTAAATGGGTAAAAATGTCTTTAGAAGACTATTCCCATATCTATAATTATGAAATTATCAATTCTTTTTACAAAAAAATTTGTAATTGTTTAACTGAAAATTTTCTTTTTCTCTTACTCTGATGTTTTTCTTTTTACTAACTAGGTGTAAACTTTAGAGAAATGATCATACAATTAAGAGGAAAATGTTCCAAAACCTGTGTTTTGGAGAAGATTAAAGTTTACAAGAACTGCATACACATATCTTCACATGTATATGCTTTGTGAAATTCAAATGATATTATACATGCAGGATTTTGTATGTCTTTTTCACATAATACATTACACGAAACATACAAACATTTCTTCTCATTTTCATTTCCCTCCAAAAATGAGTATTGTTGATTTTTACATTTAAATGTAAATAAATTTATTTTGGCATAGAGCTGTAAGATTTTAAACACATGCATAGATTCATACAAATCATAAGTCAGGATGTAGAATATTCTCATCCTTAAATTTTCCTTTTGTTTTTCCTTTGTGGTTAGCTCTTTGTCTACGTCTGGCAACTGATATCCATTGGCCTGTTCTCTGTTCACATTATATTATCTTTCCAGAATTTCATATAAATGGAATAATGTAGTATGTAAGCTTTTGAGATGGACTTCTATCACTCAAAATAATGTTTTAAAATTAATCTAAATTGCTTTTCATCAATATTTGCTTCATTGATAAACATGAACATATGAATTGTATGAACATATCATGGCTTGTTTACCCACTTGACTGTTGAAGGAATTTTAGGTTGTTCTCAGATTTTGGCAATTACGAATAAGACTAATATTGATATGGGTTTATAGATGTTTGTGTAAGCATAAATTTTCTTTTGTCTTGGGTAAATATTTAGTCATGAGCTTGCTGATTTGCAACAGATTTTTCGATTTCTAACATATCTTTGCTTTATATAGAAGTGCTGCCTATTTATCTGTAACACGCTTGAGTTAATAGATAACTTTTTTTTGATTTGGGGTGCTTATTGTTTTTGCCACACTTCAAAATTATTTATCTTCTTGGGAATTTTATCGAACTACTTGACTTTCTCTTAATAATGGGCATTATCATAGTGAAGCAAGTAAACAAATTTAGAATGGTATTTATGTTAGTAGTTTGTATTTACTGAGAAATCTACGGTTAAAATAGGCTCTCTTTTTTTGGTACATGTTTTAAAGTGTGTTATACCTCAATTCCTTCCCAGAGCAACAATTTTTAAGACTGTTTCTCTTAAATGTATCATGGACACTTTGATCATAGATTGATTCCAAATAAAATTTTTTCTTAACAAAACAGAAATGATCATTTGTGCAAAGTACAAAAGCAACATTTTTTTCTACTCTATTATTAAGATTTTTCAGATCAAAATCATTGCTCTTCCACCTTTTAGTTCAGAAAGCAGTTCTGGAAAGCACAGTTGAAATCTCTTTATAATTGATTTCATAGTAGTAAAACAAGTCCTAAAAATTAATACCATTATTACACGACTGCACCAATATGTTTTTTAGAAAGAAAATGTAACATTCTCTTGTGCAAATGAAAACTTAAGAATGAATACCTTTTTGATGAGATGTGTGACAGGGAAGTGAAATGTAATACAGAACTTTATGCTTTTACATGAATTTTAGGGCTACATAAATAAATTAGCTGTAGCTGTCATGGGTATTTCTATAGTTCATTTCAGGCCATCTTTGTTTTCTGAAAGTAATTAATGCTACACATGCACTGATCTGTGGTCTCTCCACATATATGGCTTCTTTAGTGCACTCAAAGTAAAGTTTGACTTCCACCGAACTTTTTAGAGCAAGGATTGATAGTGCAGTAAATCTACACTAAAATAGTAGCTACGATTTGTTTGGAAAAGGATTTGTGATTTAAAATATATTCAGAGTGAGTCTCCTTATTGGACAGAATAAATAGACCTTGGCAGAGTATTGCAGGATTGTATCAGTGTTCTGTCAGATTCATTATCCAAAAACACAGGTGTAATGGTTGGAAGTGAAATATGGCTCAGGCTTCAGAGGCTTAACCAAGTGGGGAGGGCCCATTGATCAAGGGCAGAGCACCCCTCTTCCTTACAACAGCTCCATCTGTGCCTGCCTTGATAAGCAGGCCCCTGAAGGGTCCATTTTAGAATCCTCTGATATAGTTGGGGAAAAAAAATCAGAAAAGATTCGCATCACCTTAATTTGCAAAAAGAATCAGCAAAATTCACTGATCTCATAAATAGAAACTAAGTTCAAAAGGGCTTAGTGTCCCCAAATTAAAATGTAAAGAGAATAGTTCACTTTAATGTTAATAGTTTTTAACCTGATTGTCTACTAGCTTGCAAGATCAGCTTGTTCCAGGATTCTAGATAATCTTGCCCCTTAAAATGCCCTTGGAAATGTTTCTGGGTTTGATGGCTGAATTACACTAGAATCCAAGACGGGCAGAGTAAACTTTGAAAATTATTTCACTGCTTCTGTATTCCTAGACAGACTACTTGATAATGTAAAGATTTTATAGCCACAATTGGTGAATTTGAGTTGACTACAATATACTTAAATATTTATGGCTGAAATGTGTTATTTCTTTTTCTAATTTTGAGTATCATAGCAGATATTCAATTTTCCCTAGAGACTACCACTACATTATCATTTAAATTACCCAATAAATCACACATAAGAAAGTAATGACTAACGTTATTTTTATCATTTAGCGTAATTTCTTATATCACTTTCAAGTCACTTGAATTGGGAACATAAAACTGTAATAAAAATAGCTTTAGATGGAAGCAATTTCTATTTTAAAAGTTGCACAAAAAACATCTGACTTTCACCTGGCCTTGTCATATTGTACATTTCCAATAAAAATTGTGTATCCT
>PVJX010036733.1:0-17407 GCA_004027295.1 Dolichotis patagonum | reverse complement strand
ACATGAATAAGACTGAGCTGCAAGCCAAGGTGGATGGTCTTGTGGATGAGATCAACTTCCTGAGAGCCCTCTATGAGGCCGTAAGTTTCCTCCCCTACTTGCTCTTCACTGTGATGGGATCTGCAGATGTAGGAAGACCTTAATGTTGGTAAGTGTTATGCACGGAGATGACCTTAGCATCTTCTGTTCTGTAGGAACTTTCTCAGATGCAAACCCACATCTCTGACACTTCTGTGATCCTATCCATGGACAACAACCGCAGCCTGGACCTGGACAGCATCATTGCCGAAGTCAAAGCCCAATATGAGGAAATTGCTCAGAGGAGCCGAGCTGAGGCTGAGTCCTGGTACCAGACCAAGGTGAGCGGAGATCTGACGGTGCTTAGAAATCCCTCTCTTTCTCCTTGAATACTAGCAGGCTTCTGACTTCATTGAGGTGAGGTGATCTGTAGAATGGAAGCTGAGATCCTCTGACATCAAGTGAATACTACAACATTAGCATAGACACTTGTAGAATTCATGCCCTGTATAGTAAGCAAAGGACTCAGAGTTGAGAAGAAAGTTCTCATAGATAAGGACCTATCTTTGCTTAACTGTTCACAAAAAAAATAGAACATTTTCATTCTCTAAGAGAACTAAGGAGTCTGTGTTCCCCTGATCAGGATGGTCTGTGACTGTGTTGTATAGTAGCCAGTAGTCACATGACATCAATTTTCATAAAATTTCCCAATAGAAAGATCATTAATACAATGTCTTATTTGAGAGGATAATTTCATTACTCAAGGGAAAACACATATATCTATATCTCTCCCCACCACAGTATGAAGAACTGCAGGTAACAGCGGGCAGACACGGGGACGACCTGCGCAACACCAAGCAGGAAATCGCTGAGATCAACCGCATGATCCAGAGGCTGAGATCTGAGATTGACCATGTCAAGAAGCAGGTATGCTGGGAGACAATGGTGAAGAAAAACTTCATTTTTCTACCACCACGTAATACATGCATAAACTAAGTTTGGGACCTTTTGCAGAGATTGAGAAACATTAGCGAGAGATTGTGATGTCTCTGTTCTCAGTAAAATGTCACTGATTAAAAACATACATCTCATAAATTTATTGTATAAATATGTGGGAAAAGCTAATCCCAGCTAGTCTAAGCTACAAAGATACAGACCAGAAGCACTGTTTGGTGTCAACCTTAGAAGACTGATTTACTCAGAACTGCAAATAGACAAATTGAGAAAATAGAAGGTGGCTGGAAAGCTTGAGAATCCTTGCTGCAGACCTATTCAAGATTCTAGATTAAAAGAGTCGAGCAGGCAAAGGAAAAAGTATAGCTCAATGCTGTGAAGGATTCTGAAGCTGGAGGAATACAGGGCTCTGAGAGTCTCGTGTGAGTGCGTACCACTTCACTTCAGGATGGTCCACATTTTGTAAACATGTCTTCCATACGTAATCATAAGAAATAGTCCTAGATTGGTAGTGGAGAAAATACTCAGACGAAATAAGTGACTCCGTTTCTTCCATTGTCCCTAGTCTTGTCTCCACTATAGTGTTTTTTCAACGTTAACTAGCCACACTGTTAAGAAGGGTGTCTATCAAAGGGTACAGGTTTGAGAGACTCTCAGACTAGACAAGGATTATAAACAAAAAGACAGTGGTCAGGAACAGCCAGAGCTTATTTTCCATTCATTGTGGGTTCTACAATAGTTTCTCACTGGGAATGAAGTCCCAGGGCTAATACTCTGGAAAGTACCAGACTGTAAATCCATTCTCCTTGCTTCCCTTCCAGTGTGCCAATCTGCAGGCCTCCATCGCCGATGCGGAGCAACGTGGAGAGCTGGCCCTGAAGGATGCCAGGAGCAAGCTGGAAGGGCTGGAGGATGCATTGCAGAAGGCCAAGCAGGACATGGCCAGGATGCTGAAGGAATACCAGGAGCTCATGAATGTCAAACTGGCCTTGGACGTAGAGATCGCCACCTACAGGAAGCTACTGGAAGGCGAGGAGTGCAGGTGGGTCCCTTTACAACCCCTCAGTTTTCTGAGGACATCTGCAGAGTGTCTTCCACTGAGCACAAGATTAGGGAACACTAGCTATGGTCATAATGGCCACTATCAGGAAACTCTTTGGAAGGTGGCTCTTCACAAACTCTCCCAGCTGGAGGCTCCTGCAGGCCCCAGGGTGCAGCTCTCTAGTGCTCACCTTCTCATGTTCTTCTCCCTCCAGGCTGAGTGGTGAAGGTGTTGGACCAGTCAACATCTGTAAGTATTTGGCTTCCCTGCTCTCCCCTCCCCTAACCCTCATGCATCAGCTCAGGGTGGCACAATGAGCTAACCTTTTCCTGTGTCCTCGTCCATTCCCCAGCTGTGGTGCAGTCCACTGTCTCCAGTGGCTACGGCAGTTCCGGTGGAGTGGGCAGTGGCGTAGGCCTGGGTGGAAGCAGCGGCTACACCTACAGCTCTGGTCACAGCCTTGGAAGCGGCTTTAGCTCTGGCAGTGGCAGAGGCACCAGCATTGGGGGCGGCCTCAGCTCTGTTGGGGGAAGCACTTCCACCATCAAGTACACCAGCTCCTCCTCCAGCAGGAAGAGCTACAGGCACTGAAGTCCTGCCGCAGTTGTGGGAATTCTTGGGTCCCTTGGGCTGCAGTGCCCTCTGCTCAGTTCCTTTTCCTCCCCCTGCTTCTGCCTCTGCTCTGTAATTGGAGGTGAGCATGTGCAGCCCCCACATTGTTTTTCGGTGACCCTACTCTACCCTGGAGCTCATGGCTCACTTCAGAATCTCAGTGTCTGATTTCACCTATGATTTACTAACACCTGGTGCCTCACTGTCTTGCTCCGTTACCAAGTTCTTGCTCCATTGTTCTATCTCTGAGCCTGAGCATTACAAGAAAATTATCTCTAATCCTTTCTTTCTAGAAGTCCCTGCCTGTGTCCTATTAACAACAGGGCAGCTCCCTTTTAATGCATGCTGGCATTAAAGCATACCTCATTTTACACTTATTGTGAACCTCCCTCACAGTAACTGTGATAACATAACCATCCGGTCCGTTGATGTGCAGAAAGAACTTGTATCTCTGTGATGTTTTCTCTGTTCTTTGCTTTCTTATGATTACTAAATAAAGCAGATTTATAATGTAATGCCTTGTTCAGTGTCATCTTACATTAGTATCAACAGTGCTTTTCTTTTTTCTTATCATAGATGATTTTTTCTTTAAAAATGGTAGTCTATCCCTCATTTGTTTCACTCTTACTTCTTTAAAGATAGTCAACAAATAGTAATTTGCTATTTTGATATTCAGTTTCCCTTCCAGATCAAATTCTATCTAAATTTTGACAAGGGGGTAGAGAAATCTGATCCACCATCATTGTTCACTGTGTTTCAACTGTCCATACCAAGAATTATTAGGCCAGACCCTCTGATTTAGTCTCTAAACCCACTTTTCTACTAGGCCAGTGTTCAGCCAAAACATTCACTCTGGCCAGTTAGAACGGAAGTCTTTTGACAAAGAGGTAAAATACTTGATTTATAATTTCCTTCATTACTACAAAACTGACAGTAGCTCAAGAACAATTAGTGTGCACATTCTGAGTGCCAATTAAACTTCTGGAAATACATCCTGAGCAAATTGTGCCAATGCAGAGTAGTGTACACGCATGTGTATCAAAACAGTCTTCAGAAATAGGAAAAAACTGAAGCCAACCAGGCCAGTTAAATTAAGGACCAAAAAACAAATGCTAAATTTAAATTCTCACTTCTTGGTGTGTAAACCACAGGAGAAGCATATTTCCTCCTTCTCGAACCCTTATTTCTCATGATGTTGTAAGGAAACTGACTTAGTATTCAGAAAGGTGGCCACCTTCCTCTCTCTAGGGTGAACTGACTGGATTTAACTTCTAGGAGTGGGGAAAGAATACTCATAATAAGGTTCAAGCTTGGTCAGTTGACTTGTACTGTGTCAGTCCCTCTATTTTTCCATCAGTAACAATTATCTTATTAACCCTCAGGTTCTGATATTACTGGATATTATTTTCTTGGAATCTGTTGGTGTTTCTGAGATGATCTGTATCATCATTAGCTGTGTTTGCCTCTCACTACTGCCCCTGCAATATGGGCAGCTTTTCACATTGGCACCACTTGACTTTACCAGAAGTTTCCTGACTTCTAAAACCTAAGCCCATTTACCACACATATATGTATCAGTGAGAAATAATGGAAAAGAAAACTAGTATATATCAAATTACAAACAGGAAGCATTTTATATCACTTTAAATAAAATTAGAATCTTTTAGCTCACGGACATTAAAAGTTCAATGAAAGGATATTGCATATAACTCAATGCCAGTATTGGTAACAACTCAGATTCAGCTGGCCAAATCCTAGAAAATACCAATATATAAATGTTACATAAGCAAGCAGAATATGCACAGACTTACTGAATAAATTGATTAACTAATAAACAAACTTCCAAAAATTAAAGGACTAGGATATATATGATTATTGGCTGATTCACCCAACACTTAAACTGAAATGGCACCGTATAATTACAAACTCCTCCAGGAGCCTGCAGAGGAAGCATTTGCTGACTCACTCTGTGCAGGCCAGTAGTACTCTAATACTAAAACTAGGTAATGATAGCCTTAAGAAAGAAAAAGTACAAAATAATGCCCCTTGTGAATCCAGACACAGAGATGTTCAAGGAAATAGTACCAAATTGATTCTTAGTAAGCACACAACAAATTATAAACCATGACAGACTGGGATTTATTCTAAATATGAAAGATCAGCTAATATTTAAAAGCAGTCAGTGCAATCCACCTCACCAAAAGATTAAAGGGGTAAAATCAATTGATTGTAGAATTGCTGTAAATAGTGTATGACATAATCCAATAACCATTCATGCTCAAAATAAGCCTCAACAAATGGTCAGTAGAGGCAGCACCCTCAGATTGGTAAGGAATATCTAAAGAAATTCTACAGCTAACATTATATATAATGTTGAACACTGTACTTTTCCTAAATTTGAAAAGGGAAACCTGACTCTCTTTCTACTGTTATATAGCATTGCAAATCCAGCTAGAAAAATGAAATGAGAAAAAGCAATAACATATATATGTCAGAAATTAAGAAATAAAGCTTTCTTCTCATATGACATCCCAGTCAATGTGGAAAATAAAAAAAAATCTATAAAAATTTCCTAGAAATAATAAGTATAACAACGTTATGATATACAAGGTAACTAACTATACAAAAGAAGTAAAAATTGGTGTCATTCAGAATATCACCAAAAGATGAAGTACTCAAGCATAAATCTCACTAAGTATGTGGAGAATCTATACCTGAGAAACTGTAACATATTGATGAAAAAGATCCAACAGGTAAATGAAAGAAAGTATAGTCCATATTCATGGATTGAAAGACTAATATTACTAAGCTGTCAATTCCTTCTGACTTGATACATTGATTCAGTACAATCCAAATTTATAACCCAACAACTTATTTAGTAAAAATAAACAAACTGAGTTGTTTGTATGACAAGACAAAAAGTGGGTGAAACACAGGACATTTTTAGGATGTTAAAACTCTTTCATATACTACTACTGTAGTGAAATCATGACATTATGCATTCATCGAAAACTATCGAATATGCTTTTGTTTTTACTTTATTGCTATTTTTATTGAAAAATCATAACAATATTTATGGAATATGTAATGTTTTGATATATGCATACAAGATATATTAATTAAATTGAGAATTCCTGTTAGTCTGGAAATTTCTCTGCCTCTCCCCTAGAATATTTTCTGTAAACAGCAGGTCTATAAGTTGCTCATTTCATTCAAAGATGAGCACTGCTCAGAGAAGAACCATTGCAGGACCCACGAAAGATTTGTGTATTCAAACAACGAAAGCAATAGGATAAACAAAAGGCACTTAACATTCAACAGCAAAAATGTACAATACAGCATTAGCAAAAAATTCAATGAAGTGCTCTTGTTCTCAAAATAAGAAAAAAAGAAAAAAGTACAGTGACAAAAGAAAAGATGAAATATCAGCATGCAGAGCTCAAAAAGGGAAAAAATATAGCACACTAGAAATGAAGGCTGAATTGAAAGCATCCCAAAGAAAAAAAGACATCTCTAAAGCCAATAATGGAAATACAGTGAAAGATAGACAAGAGATCATGGTTTTGAAAAAGGGATAGCCAGTTTTTAAAAAAGAACTGAGAGAAAATACAGAAATGGGACACAAAGTGGATATAACACAAACACAATCATGTTTGGAAAGTATAATACCTGATGTATGAAACGTGATCAAGATACATGGTGAATATTTAAAATTTAAAAAGTATTACACTGAGAGAACTATTGCCATTAATATCCTCAAAATATTGCCTTCATTTCAAGTATATTTATCTCATTATTCTTGCCACCTTTTGAAGCAGTTCTGAAAGTCCCTTTGTGAGTGCCTTTATAGGATGCAATAAAAATATGCATTGAATGCTTCCTTCCAAGAAATATTGACAATATTGGCAAATATTGGCAATATTCCTGCCAGAAATATTGGCCTTTGTAATTGACAGGCAGAAGTGCTCTAAATTCAAACAAATATTATTTGTCCCCATCCACTTTACTCACCAGATCTGACACTTTGGAACTTTTGGCTCTTCTTCAAAGTCAAAATGAACGTATAAATGTTCAAAGTCAAAATGAAACGTATAAATGTTTTGAGTCAACTCAAGGGTGCACAGGCAGCCACAACAGCATAACTAAAGACATTCACCAAAGAAACATTTCAGAATTGTTTCAGAAAGTGTCAAGAACAATGGCATAAGTGTGTTCAAAGAATGAGGGAGTATTCTGAAGGAGAATAAGCCTATAGTGGCTTTTATTGTGACATATTTTAAATTAAATATTCATCATATTTTTTATCAGATCCTTGTATATACATACATTTAAAAACTATTTGCAAGTGTAAGTTATACATGTATATAAATAAAATAGCCCACTTCTCATACAAACACACATATCGTATATATTCCACAAAAACATAAAAACATACCCTATACAGCTCAGGCAGGAGATTAGGGGATGGTAGCCCAGGTGGAAAACAGGAGGTAATGTCTGTTACAAAGATCCATAACAGAGGCTGGCAACAGAATGTAGTCTGTCAATTACAAAGAAATGGGATGATTTCTGGGCAACCGGGTATGACCTATCAATCACAGGAAACTCTCAGATCATTACCAGAATACATGCACAGGTCAACTTCTGATGGACTGGATCTGCAAAGTTATAAAAGATGGTAATCTTTGAATTTAGAGCACTTCTGTCTTCCTGATTCTGTTGTAGCCCATCCTGTGTGCAGGATGTATCTTCACTTTTCTCTTCTTGCAATTCTCTTCTTCACTTTTTTCTTTTTTGTCAAGAGCCATTCTATATAATTTTTGGGGAAAATAATTGCATAGTTAAATTGTGCTTAGGGCTTATCTGAGGCCTAGTATCTTGTCAAGGGAGCTGCCTATGGTGTGCAGAAACATAACTCCATACACCTCTGTTCAAAGTAGAGACCTCAACATCCCATGATGCTGTGAAGCACTAGGGTAAGATTTAGTCAGCTGAACTTCATCTGAGAACCAAGTAGTAATTTAAAAAAAGATTTCACCTGGGAGAAAAGACATAGTTCTTATTAGCCTGCCACCTCCCCTCTGTTCTCATCAGCATAAGATCCTCATTAGTTTAAGGTCACCCTTGCCCTCTGAGTCATTCAAAGTGATCCTCATCAACATAAGATCCTGCGCAGCATAAGACTACCACCGCCCTCTGAGTCATCTGAGAATCCCTCATCATTTTCCTCAGCGTAAATGTGATCAGTAAATACTGAGGTTCTGGCTGCCTCGTGGCCATTTTGTTCCCTGTGAACAGCTGGCCGTCCCAGATCCCAGTTGCATCGCCATTTTGTCTTTTGCTCTTTCTTTTCACCATTTGCAGTAACACCTTGCAGGAAACTAGGGACTCTAGGGGTCCCTGAAACTTTTTCTTCTGTTACTTTAAATAAATATCACTGCTTTATGCTCATTGACTGTTTTGGCTAATTGTCTTGTGGGACCACAAGAGCCTGGAACTACCAGCCACCTCTCTACCTGGCAATGAAGTTACCGAAGAGTTGCATAAGGAACTAAGCTCACTGCTTGCTTTCATGTACAGAAAATGGTTAGCTGGGCAATGATTTTAGCATGCATTTTTTTCTATAAATATATATTGCCTATTCAATTTGTAAGTATATAAATACATGGGAAAAGGGCTGGGGATTTAGCTCAACAGCATAAGTGCCTGCCTGACAAGGGCGAGGTTGTGAGTTTGATCCCTGGTACTAAATAAATAAATAAATAAATGTATGGATAAGAAATTATACTGACTAGAATGCAAATTCATTACATTCACTCTGAGAAGGTAATATACAAGAACATTTTACTAACTTTCAAATTTTAACTATCAGTTTACAGGAAATATGATGGACACACAATGTTGAATGAGCTATTAGGAAAACAGAAGTAAAAAAACATAAAGGGTATAACACTACACAGGACAACAAACTTGGTTTCCTTAACAAATAAACTATTAGGACAAAAAAGATTGTGAGACATTTAATGATTTGACTGACTTAAAAATAATGCTTCAAATATGTTACATTTACTAATAAATGAAGTATGAATAGTGTTTATTTGGCTGATATGGGCAAAAAAATATAAAAAATATTAACAAAGCCATTAAAAACTTTAATGATATACATTAAATATATTATTCAGGTGAGTAAATATATACATGGTTGAAGACATCAAAGTTATTTTTGAGTATATATTTCAAATAGCTTATCTTTAGACACATATTGAATTATTTACCCAAAAAAATGGTTTCCGCAAATTTCTTTCAAGTAATTTACAGTTACTGAGTGAATAGAGTCAAAGTATAGAAGACACAGGCATGGCCATAGGACCCCATTGTTACAGCTGGATGAAGCTTTAACAATGGGGTCAAATGGAGCCAAAGTTATGCAGTTCTTTGGCTTCTCCATATGCTTAAAATTTTATGTAAAGGAAAATAAAGGATGTTTAACATTTACAATCACTGAAAGAAAATAGAAATCTTTCTGTTACCATAAATGACATTTATATCTGCAGGCTGGGAAGACAACAGCACTGGGAATGTTCTGATATAGAGCATGACATGTAGAACCTTTGTTTGAGACAATGACTAACTCTTAGCTACAGTGAATTAAGATTTGTCTTACTGTACTGAGATCAAGTCAAAATTAGAGACAGGGGTTAGGGATTTAGCTCAGCGGTATAAGCATCTGCCCAACAAGCACGAGGTTGTGAGTTTGATCCGCAGTACCAAAAACAAAGTAAAACAAAAAAGCAAAATTAGAGGCAGGAGAATTTTCCCTGACTAAAAGAAGTCAAACATGTAAATTCAATATTTCATAACTTTTACAATGCAGGTGTGATCTCACTATTTACAAAGCAAGTTTACCTTCTAGGAACCAGCCTAGCCCATCTGCATCATATGTAAGCTGTGGCCTGAGCCTTTCATCTGCTCCTCTTAGCTCTGCCCTCAGCCTCTCAGATCTTTCCTAACTTTTTCAGCTCCAAGAACCATGTCTGGCAAAACCACTAGGAGCCAAATCAGTCATCACTATGGCTTCAGAGCCAACTCAGTTAGAGTCCTGGGCTCAGATGCTCTGCCTTTAGCAGTGTCTCTGTGTGCTGCTGTAGGGGAAGAAATAAATGGAAACAGCTGCAAACATAAAGGTGTTTCCACAAAACCTGAAATGCCTTCCTTCTTCCTTCTATCTTGGCATCTACTTTAGACTCCCAGTATATTTTTACAGAGGATCACATCTCGCCTTGTTGATGAAGTTGGCAAAGTCATTATTGAGGGTCTTGATCTGTTCATGCTCCTCAGCCCTCACCTGCAAGATGGTGGGGTTGATTTTCAGGTTCAGATGAGTAAGGACATTCTTGTTGATGGTAACCTCTTGGATGCCTCCAGTGGGGCACCTCCATAGCCACCACCAAAGCCAGCTTTACCATCAAGCCCCAAACCACTCTGAGCTCCACCACCACAACCAAATCCAAAACCACCTCTAACTCTGCTGCCATATCCTCCACCAGTAGCACAGCTGCCCCCTCCGATGAAGATCCTCATGGAACTCTCAGGCCATAGAGGCTTCTGCTGTCAAAGCCAGCTCCTCTACACACTGCCCCAATGCTGCCACTGCTCCTAGAAGAGGCACAGCATTAATCCTGCCCGTTATTTTATATACTACTTCCATCTGCACCTCTTTCCTACGTTGCACATTTTTCTCAGTCATAGTTTTGGTAAGCCCACAAGTTAACTCTAGCCAAAATGAACAAAAAGCAAACATCACTGGAGAGCTTATTTCAGAAGGGGGAAAGATCCAATGATGAAACAGCAGAAGACTCTAAGACTGACCAAAAAAGAGGTTGAAGAAAATACCAAGAATCTTGCTTAAATTATGACTTTGTTGTGACAAGTGAATCATAATCTCCCAACCAGCTTTGTATAATAAATGGCAAATGGCTACCTAACAAAGAATGAAAACTCCAAAACTACTTTATCACATAGAGCTCAAGCATGCTATGTTACAAGACAAGCCTTTGGAGTGTTCCAAAAGAAAAAAAGTATGAACACAAAGAACAGAAACCATTACTGAAGGCCACCACTTATTTCATCAAATGTGTCTGCACTGAGAGCATCATTATTAGTGACTAACAACATTGCTCAAGCTAAAAAGCTCTTTACTGCAGGTGAAGAGTTGGTCCAGCCTGCTGCTACAGACATTTGTCAACAACTCTTAGAAGTTACGATTCAAAAGATAGCATGAGTTTCTCTTGGAGCTAGCACCATAACTAGATGAGTTGATGAAATAGCAGAGGATGTTGAGGCATAGTTGTTAGAGAGGATTAATGAGTCATTGTGGTGTGCAATCCAGGTTGGTGAGTCTACCAGTGTTGACAATGAGGCAACAATGCACGCTTTTGTTGATATGTTTTTTTAGGAGGATGCGTATGAAGATACATACACTTTTGTTGCCAATCATTGTCACAGCTGCAGAGCCATTCAAGTCTCTGAATGATTACACATCAGAAAAACTGAATTGGATACCTTGTGTGGGTTTGTATATGCACAGAGACAGTGCTTGGGTGACTGGGTGTCTTTCTGGTTTCACCACTCAAACCAAAGCAATCACTTACAAATGTGAGTCTATACATTGTCATCCACAAAGAAATGCTGACTAGCTGAAAAATATCATCTGAACTTAATATTTCATAGGATGTGATTAAAATTATTCACCACATCAAAGCATATTCCTTAACTCACATTAGTGTCCATCTCTGTGAGGAGATGGACATAAACACACACAGTCTCTTTAAATACAGAAGTAAGATGCCTTTCTAACAGTAGATCACAGACCATATGTTTAAGTTATGAGAAGCATTCCAGAGGTTTCTTTTAGAAAAAAATTACCACTAGTAGCACACTTTAGTGAAACAGAATGAGCAAATTGAGTTCATTGTGTGTGTTGCCCACGCCACATGGGTAAGCCAACTGTGTTCAGGTTGGCAGATAAAGTGGAGACACTCAAAGTTAAAATGGTATTATGGGGGAAATGAATGAATGTTGGAATTTTTTGACATGTTTCTGATATTTGCAGAGATTTTGAAAGAAACAGCCAGAGCCTTCTTTGTCTCGGTTGGTACATGATCTCCTATCTAAGCTTCCAAAAGAGTTTGAACATTATTTTCCAATCACAAAAGACCCTTGAATTGGGAATGAATGGACCCACAACTCATTTGTGAGTAAGCCAGGTGAATCGATTTTATCCACGTTGAAAAAGTGTCAACTGCTTGACACCGACGATGGTGGATTTAAAAGTACGTCTGAGAGAGACAACTTCAAATCTCCATAGTTCTGATTTAAAGTCCAGGTGGAATATTCTGAGGTTGCCAAAAAATGGAGAAGCCTGTTCTCCTTTCCAACATCCTATCTTTTCAAAACAGAGTTTTCTTCAATGTTAGCAACCAAAATGAGGTAACAGTAGACAGGACATAAGCAACACACTTCATATATCATTGTCTCCCAGCATCCCCAGAAAGAGACTATCTAATTGCCAGAAAACAAGCTCAGGGCTTCCACTGATTGAGCATTATGGTCAGCTGTGTATTATTTAATAAAATACTGCAATGTAACAATAGAAATAAAGCACACAATAAATATGATGCTCTTTAGTCATTCTAAAACCACTACCCAATTCTCTATCAATGGAAAAATTACTTCTCCAAAATGAAACATTTGTGGGATAAATGTTAGGAACTGCTGCAACAGATGAATGTAATAAGTGAATGTGGTTGGGATGCTGCTTCAAGAAAATCAGCCATAAAAAACATAATTGAGATAATCTGAGAATTACAGTACAAAGCAGGGATTATACATCTTTAAGAGATGACTCCTATTCATGGTAAATATGATACTCTTATGCAGTTGATTTTAAATTCACTTGTAGGCATGAGTACAAGTACTACCATTGATTTGATTCTAGGTTTCCTTAAGATACTTCAGCAAAAAGGTAGTTAGAAAAAGTTAGATATGAGAAGAGTCAAGAAATTACACGAAACAATAGTAAGAAAATACTGATCATTTTTTAAACTGGTTATTAGTACATGGTGGTTTACATATTAATATTTTTAATTGTATCCCTTAACAGTTTTAATAATACAAGGTTTGTATAAGCTATAAAGTAGTTTTATGCTGAGAATGTAATAAATTGCTTTGGAATTAAATTTCTAAAGACAATAAGAGACATCTGTGAGAACCATTCAGGTGACTCAAAATGGCAGCAAGGAAGAGATAAGGTCTAACAACAATGACAACTACATTGAATCCAATTGTTTTCATGAAGCAAGAAATAAAAAATAATATTTAAAAACTGTGAGTTTAATAATTTATATAATGGAATATTTAAATATAAAGAAGTGAATGGGTAATCAGAAGTGACCAAAAAACAACACAGAGAACAGAAACATAAAGGCAGACTTCAACTTCAAGAGCAAAATGTAAAGTTTTAAAGCCCATAGGACAAAAACAAATGAATAGATAAATAAACTTTATTTATTCACAGAAATAGAGAAATAAAAACAAATATGTTAGGAAAGCTGAAAGAAACCATGCCTACTGCTGCAGAACTGTTTGCAGAAGTTTGCAGAGCTGTGAAGCCGAGCTGAATCCAAGGTAAGACATACTGATAACATGTTGGATGCGAGGCGAAGAAAGAAGAGAAACTGGATTGGGAGCCACTGTGCAGTGGTCTCCATTGGGCTGTCTAAATGAAAACACAAAGGAGTAATTCACAAGCCCTATGTCATCATGAAAATTCCTGAGCTTAGAAATGGCCCATTGCCTCACCCAGAAAAACTTCACACAAATCTCAGGTCTAAAAATGTGTTCATCTCATTCAAAAATGAGGATTTGTCAGAAAGGAAACATTTCAGGACCTACTAAAGATCTGTGCATTTCAAAAATAAAAGGAATAGGAACAGTAAAAGGGATGTAATAATAATAATAATAATAATAATAATAAAAGGGACAGTGAAACATGAGCAAAAATTACATCAGACAATAAGAGAATCAGGAGAAAATACAATGAGACAGTAGTGGCGATAAAACATTACCTTGAGGGGGTCAGATAAGGACAGAGTAAAAATGGAATATAATAGAAATGAAGACCAAATTGAAAGTCCTTCAAAAAAGAAAGTCATTGCTGAGACCAGTAACAGAGAAAGAGAAACAGATAGACAAACATCATGGTTATGAAAGAGGGATTGGACAGCGTTAAAAGAGAAGAATCAAGAGAAAATATACAAATGGGAGGAAAAGATGATATAACACAAACACAAGCATAATTGGAAAATAACATAATTAGTCACTTTTTCATTACTGGGACAAATACCTGATCATGATTTCAGAGGTTCGACCCATGATCAGCTGGGCTCTGAGGCTGAAATGGCATGACTGAAGACCTGTGGAGAAAAACCTTAACTCAAGGCAGCCAGGAAGCAGAGATCAGAAAGAGTCATAGCACTGCCTCCCACCCCCTGCAAGAGCACACTCAGCTGTGAACTCATCAGTGGACTAAACTATTGATGAGTACAGAGCCTCCACGAGCCAATCACCTTCCTAAACTCCTACCTCTGAACACGTGAGATTTTCAAGGGACATTTTATATCCAACCATTTATATCCAAACCAAAATAGCAATATACACATGTTTCATACACAAAATGCACACTCGGTCACACAAAGATGTACATCATTTATTTATGCACCCTCCTTTCCACAACGCAGACTCTTTCTCTAAACATATAAGCCTGTCTCATCTTCCATAGATGCTCTTTCTTCTACATATACAAATGAACACACACAGACAAATCACATTTGACCTAGGAAAAGCACAGAAACATACCAGCTAAAGTTGATAGAAGAATGAAAGCTTCACAGGGAACTAACACAATTGCTAACCTACATGTTAAGGTCTGTGTAGCTGGAAATGAACTTGAGCATGTATTATCTTCCTAAAACCCATATTACAAAAAATTATAAATTTTAGAAGTATATTATCTATTTAACTTGTAAATGTATAGGAGGATATGTAAATAACTATATTTAAATTACAGTCTACTGTATTTACACTGGGAATATTTCAATATATAGAATACATTTTCAATATATTAGAAAATATGTTGAAAATATATTTTCAATATTGTTTTCTAATCTTAAATATTAGTTTATAGGAAACATGAAGGACACGGTAGCATATTAATGTCACATCATGGACATGCAATTGCAAAAAGCCAAACACTGAGAGAACACATAGAACAATTAACCTGGGTTCTTGAACAAATAAAATGCAACAAAAACATGTGAGCAAAAAATGAAGAGTGGTCTAAATTTTTAATAGTTTTGAAGATATTTAAAAGGTAAATACCACTCAAATAGTTACATATGGAGATCATTTGTCTGGCCAAACAAAATGTAAAGTTAATAACAAAAGTAAGGATATTTGAAGGTTAAATAGGCAAATGTTGATAGTAATGAATGTGTGAATTTTTAAGAAGTAAAATTTTATTTTCATTATGTTATTAAGATGGCTATCATTTTTATATTCCTGAAGAAATAATATTAACTCTGAAAGTTCCTTTCAAATAATTTCAGTTCCTGAGGGAACAGGAAAGAAATATGGGAGAAATAAGAGTGACCATGAGATAAGCCATAATTGTTAAAGTGGAATAACAGATATACAGATGCCCATTGAAACTTTATAACTGCTTTATATACTAGGGTATGTAATATTTGCATATAATTTTCATATAGGCTTTTATAAAATTTAAACCATAACTGTATTACTTATTTACCTAAGCAATATCAATGTTTAAGGAACTATAACAATAAAAGCCTGAATATCTTCAGTAGAAATGTAATTGTTTTCCAAATATTCTCCATCCATAACTGGCTGAATCTAGATATGGGAAAATGGCTAACCAAATCTTCTCAGTTTTTTCTTTTTATTTATTTTATAAATCTACTCAGTTTTAACTTTATAAACTAATGTCCTAAACCATCTGCTTTGGCCTCTGACATATCTCAACCTGCTATGAGAGTGCTTACTCTAAATGCCCAGGTGAAAAAACATACCAGGCCAAGACTTGAAAGAGACATCTGACAAGAGAATGAGATAATTGATTTACACTTAGAATGGACTTGGTTTCAAACACTTGCCTTACCACAGGTATCAAAAGCAATTGAAGTGTACATATGGCTGAGCTGGGAATATACTTCTAGAAAAGTATCCTGATAAGATAGTGTAAACATAGAAAAGCACATAAACATGGGTATGCATCTCAACTGTCTTCACAACTGAGAAGAAAGAATTGAAGGCATTTCAGCTGGTCAAATAAAAGTCCGAAGAGCCAGGCACAAACTCAGATGCTTAGTTCTTGAAGTGCAAGGGCAGAACAATCAAAGCATTTCTCTCTTTGTCACACAGTAAGCTTCTCAGACACTCAAAGAAGACAAGTTCATGCTGTCCACAAAAAACTGTCATATTCATCTCTCAAGAATGAACTAGCTCTGAAGTCTATGAGTGAGAGGAAACTCTCAGGACATGGGAAGTGGGAATGTCAACTTGTGCATTCCTAGGCCCATTTCAGCCCTCATGTCCCCATGGGTGACAATGAGCTTAAAATTCTGGCTCTTACATCACCAAAGATATTTTCTTGGATTGAATAATTTATACAAGTTGTTTTTAGATTCTTCTCTATTAGTATTCTTCCATATTGACTACTAGTCACCCTTCAGCAACATGGAACCTTGCCATTAGCACTTCATAACTTTGTGAATTTTCCGTGTAGGTAAATAAAAGGTTCATGCCCCTCTTTGTACTTAACACAGAGAATTCACATGGAGAATTATTTAGATATGACAGTGTATTAAAATAAAGTTGAGAAACATGTGAGCACACAGGAGTACAACTTTCTCAACTTTAAAGAACTACAGTACTTGAAAAGTTCTATAAATAATATCTCACTTGGTGGATCCGAGACAAGATGGTGGACTGGTAGGTAGCAGGAGAGAGACCCTCTCTGAGAGAGACAGCTCAAATGCCAGAATAAAACACCCTGGAGAGACCCAAACAGAGAGAGATAGACTCTCACAACACAGAAAGAAACTAAAGCACAAAAACCCGCTAGAATAAGAGGTCCTGGGGCTACTATTAGTGAAGATAAGATCGGCGAGCATGGCACCCGCCTCGAGCCGCCTGAATTCCGCCCGACGTGAACAAGCGATCCGCGCCAAAGCGACTGGCTTGAGCCGCCGGAGCCCGGAACTGAACAGCCCGGTGTTCAGCTCACCGGGACGGCACTGCACACGACCCACCCAGAGGAACCGTGAATTCCCACCTCAGCCTTGCTGAAGTCGGAGGTTGGATAGTCCAGCAGTTCTCGGGGACACGGTGAGTGATGAGAATAAGACCCTCCCATGGGAAAGGGGAAACCGACTGGACGACATGTTGGATTTGGGCAGGACGCCCTAACTCCATAAGGAAGTGGCTTCAGCTGGTTATTCCGCTCACCGAGCGGATTGGTGGAATCTGCTTGAACTAGGCCACGCCCCTGGCGGGGACCCAGTTACTTCCCTGAGATCAGTGCACACTGACGCAGTGAAGGCCTGCAAAGGTTGACTGGCCCAGAAGGGAGGAGCTAGCGCACACTGCCCGTGGGTGAACTCTAATCTCTGATAACCTATTGAAGAGGGCTAAAGCTCCTAGCCT
>PVJX010036732.1:0-17407 GCA_004027295.1 Dolichotis patagonum | reverse complement strand
GGTAATTATAACAAATTATGTAAATGCCTGTATTTAAATTCTTCAGGATAATACAGAAAGTAGGAGAGTTATCTGACTGATCAGATATTTCAGAAGTGGTTACAGAAAAAGATTGGCGGAAGTCTACTCTCTCAAGGGAAAAGGATATTTTCTTCCATTGTATATCTATCTACAATATTACTAAAGCTAATGTGGCTATTTTTGTTCTTTCAACTTGTTTAGGTAGCTTTAGTTTCTACGTTGCTCCTATGTAGAATAGCAAAGGATGATAAATAAAGCAATTTAGTTTCATTGTTTTCCCACCAAGGGGAATGGAAAGTTGTTTCAGTTGTGTCTTCATGGAAATTTTTAAGAAAAATGGGGTGGGTTGATTTTAATTAACAAGAGTTTTTATTTTTAGAACATTTAAGTCACATAATTAAAAACATATTGAATGGCTTCATAGTGAATTTTCTATATGACATAAAAGGGATTTTTATATAATACTTCTGAAATGAAGGAGAAAAAATTGAAAAAGCTACAAATGATATAAAGAAAAATTCATATTTCTCCAGAAATTGAAATTCTTTTCCTCAAAAATGTCTTTTCCTTTAAAAATGGAAACATCTTACATAATTAGTATCCTGGAAACATTTCTGATTCTCAGAAAAATGGCTTTTCTTTTTCTGCTCATTGAGGTGAAATGTTTATTTTCTTTATCTCTGCTTATCTTATTAACATTTTGCTGCTCATAAACAACTCTTCTATCTTTTTTTAAGTCAAGTTTTATAGTGTTTAAGTGACTAACATTGGGTTTTTGAAACAGAGTATGTTAAAATTGGTTTTAACTTGCAATATTATTGTTATGTTTTGTGGATTATTAAAAAAATTTCCTTCATTGCTAAGGTCACTTAATCCTTGAGAGGAGGAAAAAAGAAAAGATTAAAAAATAAAAATCCAATATTATTGTATACATTTCTCAAATTTCTATATATTAAATCAATACCTTATTTATTCTGTGAAGTTACATTCATAAACAACTCCATCTAATGACAAGAAAATTTCTTGCCCACTTTATATGAGTGTAGAGTTTACTTTTGAGTTGATACAATACACATGCTATTTATCTCAAACAAAGAAATTGGTGTTTGGTCTGTAAACTCTAGAATAACAACAATCCAATCCTTTATCAAGTTGTTTTTTTTCAAGTATGGGCAGAGGAGGATGTAACTCTAACATTTAACAATGATGATGCCTGGAGTAGAGTTTCATTTCTAAATGTTCCACAGGATAGTCGTCAAGGCAGAGGCAGCATTTGGGGGAGCAACTTTGGGAGTTCATGGTTCACTGTCTTACTCTTAGAAGTGTCAGTACCAAATTGGTGAATAGATAACTTACATCTCGACACTATTTTACATTTTGAAAACTTAAATATTTCAAATTCATCACTCAAAAATAAATGAAAAGAACATTTCAGAAAAAGCATCTCTTGGTATCTTTCACTTTGATGACTGAATTACAGTTTTGTGATTTACTCTGCTTGAGACATGTCCAAAGAACATAAGATGGCTCAGTCTCGATTTCTTAAATTCATACTGTGATTTATAACATGAAGCAAGGATACACAGCCTGTGTGGAGCTAATTGATGACAGTCGGTGGACACTCCTCTCGCTTCTTCCAGATATTGGTCTTGCCAACTCTTTTGACTAACTAGTGGTGGTCCGCCCCTCTTTTTCATGAGGTAGGTATTGGCTCCAAAATATGCAACAGTGTTTTTTCTTCCTGGGGACTCTTTCCCAGAGTGCACTATCATAACTCTACACCCTCCATCCAAGATGTTCCTCAAAGCTGGGTCCTCTAGGGTGCAGACGGTGGTCCCACTCTCACTGCTGCTAAGGTCTAAATCTTCTAAGTACAGGATCTTGGGATGTTGGATGCTTTTGATGAATGTCATCTCCCTCTCAAGCTTCCTGCTTGAGTGATGTTCACTCATGTCCACCCTGGTGTCTAGACTCCTGTCATTGCTCTGGGTTCTCTTACCCTTCCTTTTTCAGGTCTATGAAGGAGTGCCTCACTTGTGTGAATGCCTTTCCATAAAGAGACACAAACCAAGCTCTGTGATAAGGTGAGAGCTCCAGGAGGGTCTGTTTTGAAATTCTTTGAAGTACTGATGAAAATGGAGTCATTAAAATTGTTTCTTTCAGAGTTCTGGGCACAGAGATGGATTCCAGTAAGCTATTGGAATACCAGCTCATCTGGTGTCTGGGATGGCAAACTCTGCTGACCTTCCACTACAATGTCCTCCTCTCTGGCATCTTAGGATGGGGCATGAGAATGCATTGGCATTTTGGGATATTTCTGTGTAAAGTTCTTTCTGTTCAGCAGTTCCATCCATTGGCTCTAGACTAACTGTCTCTTTCTTGGCCAAGTAGCTGACTTCAGAGTATGTAACTGCTCTAGAGTAGAGAAAGGTCAAATGATTGTAGGATGGTGATGAGCTGGCTGTGGGTGTGCATAAGCTGTTCTGGAATCTGGAAGCATCCATGTGCCTCCTCTTCCCTGTGAGATACCACTTTTGTTTAGGAGTGCCACCTAATGATGAAAGCAGATTGTTGTTTATGTGCTTAGGCTGTTTGGTCCCCATACTGGGCTCCAAAAACTATTGGCTTTCTTGAATAACTATTTTGATTGGCTGACAGAAATGAAACTTCTTCATTGTAGATTTTAAAATTATCCCAATTATACCATGGAAACCCTTTCTTCTGTTTCTGCCTTTGATGCATGTTTCTTTTGAAGACTATATGAGGAGTTTTGTCCATTGAATAATTGTGACTTGTCCTCAGAGTTTAATGCAGCTTTGACTAAACTAATGTGTTGTTGAAGTTGTCTGGTCTCTTTTGTGGACTTCAAATTTAGTTATATTTCTTTCACTTTTTGGTGGAGTATCACACTTGTCCCTGTAATAACAAAAAAGTACAGCAAAATATCCAATGACAATGACTATGGTTCCTCTTAATATGGTAGTAAGAAACAATGTGTGGTAAGCTGTTATGTCCCTGGAATATCCAAGGAATCTCTATGGAATATTCCAGGAATACCCAAGGAATATTCCAGGTATCTATAGTTCCTGGAAGAGGAACTGTTATCCAGTAGCCCAAATTTGGTGCATCGTAAGTACAACTTAAATGATTGTCCTGTTCCTTGGCCACACCTTGACCTGAATTCACCCAAGCACCCACATTCATTTTGAAGGTCCAAGCAAGGATATCATTTGTATAGGAAGAGGAGACACTTATATAGAGCCATCCACTTTTAATTCTTTTCCCCCACAATATATTTTCACATATATTACAGCAAGCAGGGTTAATTCAGTGTTTTCAAAACCTGGTTTACTGAGAGTAATTCCAGGTGTATACTGTAAAGTGTTCACTTTCAAAAACTGTTAGAGAACTGTAAGATAGACAGTAACATTGTTAATGTGATGGTTGTGACGATGTTTAATTAAAGCTTTTGAAAACTGAACACTTTATTGAGATTTGCCATCAGTTAATTTTCCAGTAATCAAAACAGTATCTTCAAAGAGCCATATATTCACTTGGCTTTGTGGGAAAAGTGAATGTGTAACTGGTGAATATATGGGCATCATCATGGTCCTCCAGGGCCATGTGGTCAACATGTAGCAATCTTTATAAACAATGATAGTTAAGCGAAATCCTAACTGGTAGGGTACTTTTATCAGCATTGCACCATTTTTCTTAGTCACTGTGGAATTTGTCTTCATGTAGTTTACAAACACTTCTCAACTGCTTGACTCAGGTATTGATGACTAATGATGTCATTCACCTGGAATTTCAGCATAAACAAAGACGCTGGCTCTGGACACCCCAGGTGCCCCTGGATGCTTGTCCTTGGCCTCTGTATGCTACTTCTGCTGCTGCTGCCAGAAGATGCTGAGGTCAGAGGCTGAGATCAACACCCATAGGCCGTGATGCAGCAGCACCCTCAGCAGTGCCAGGACCAGGCCAAGCTGCAAGGCACAGGGCACACGCATATCAAGCCTTGCCATGGCTGGGAGCTAAAGGCCCAGGTAGCATGTCTGCATTGTGTATCTCTGCTCACTCCTTGCTAGGAGGGGGGAACATGATTATCCTTCTTTATAACTGAATAGCTTTCCAGTATACAAAAATGTCATAACTTTTCTTATCCATTTGGTGGTTGATGGGCAAACTATTCCTGCTTTTTTCTGGTTCCCTGTTGCATGGAGCATTGTTTTCTCTCCTTTGACTTTCAGTCTGTGAATTTTCTCTGAAGTTAAATGGTTCTGGTATACCACATACTGATGGATTTTGTTTCTTGATCCATTCTGCCTGTGTTTCATTTCTTAGTGAATCGAGGTCATCTACATTAATGATTATGGCCAACATGTACTCGTTTGTCTCTGCTTAACTATCTTCCTGCCATTGGCTCTATACGTTTCCTGTCTATTCAATTGCCTGCCCTGCCAGGCAACCTCCTTCTGCCACTGTTCTTGGCAACTTGGTCATTTTTATCTCTCTCTAGAATGTCTTTCAGTATTCTTTGTAGGATTGGTTTGGTGCTTATGAATTCCTTCAGTTGTGCTTTGTGATGGAAGCATCTTGTTTCTCCATTACTTTTGAAAGATAGTTTTGGGCCAGGGGTTTAGCTCAGCAGTGTAAGTGCCTGCTTGGCAAACGCGAGGTCATGAGTTCGATCCCTGGCACCAAAAGAAAGAACTTTTTCAGAGTACATCAATCTGAGTTAGAGGTTATTTTCTTTCAGGGCTTGGAATACTTCACTCCAAGCTCTTCTTGATTTTATGATTTGTGTCAAGATGTCTGTCATGATTCTGATGGCTTTTCTTTTATAGGTGATCAGTTTTTGTTCTCTAATATCTTTTAATAATTTATCTTTGTGCTGAATTTCTGAGTTCTTAATTACTATATGTCTGAGTGTATATTTATTTTGATTGTGGGCAATTGGAGTTCTACATGCCTCACTTACCTGTGTGTCAGGCACTTTTCTTATGATTGGGAAGTTTTCTGCTATTACTTTTGTAAATAATCTTTTATCTCATTTGTGTTGATCCCTGATTTTTCACTGACACCTAACAATCTTTAATTATTTTTCTTTGCATCATCTTCAGCCATTGAATTATTTCTTGGGTTTTTCTGTTATTTTTAAGAGATCTTTGCTTTCACGATCACTAGCTGCAATCCTGTCTTCAAGGTCTGATAGTCTGTCCTCAGTTTCTTTCAAGCAATTTTTTCAGCTTTCAAGTGGATTTTTAATTTTCTGGATATATCTTTGAATCTGTTTCTTGCATTCCAGTTCTTCCATATATTGTTTCTATGTTTCCATATTTTTCTATGCTTCTCTTTTTTCTCTTTTTTCTCTATGTCTTTTTTAATCTATCTCTTCTTCAGATATACTCAGCAATCCTTTCATTATTTTTGCCATTTCTTCTTTTACCTGAGATATTTCTTATCTGGTTTCTTTTACAGCCCTATGAAGTACTTTCTTTACTTCAGTTGCCATCATCCTAACATTTCCAGGTATACAATTTATTCCATTTCTATTTCTCCTGAACTTGTTCTGTGTGGGCTGGAGATTGTCTTTTGCTCTTTCATCTTGACATTTCCTTGGTTTCCTCTGGAAGAGCCAGTTGGGGGTTCCCAGGCACTTCATGTATTGGTGACCTGTCCACAGCATAGGGGAATATGTCAGGCTCCTGGGTTTTTTTTACCCTAGGTTCCCAAGGAGATACTAGGGTGTGAGATGTTCTTCTCCAGCCATGTGTAGCTTCTCTGAGGTGTGGCTGGCTGGTTCTCCTGGTCCATACTGCATACAGGTCCCTGATGTTGGCCATTGGGCTCACAGGGGCAGGACTGGCTCCTTCTTCTCACTGCCCATGCTGGCTACCCATATGGGGGTCCTGATGTTTTCCTGTGTGCAAGTGGTAGTGAGACTGGCTACTTCTCCTGTACCATGCTGTCTGCCTACAGGAGAGTCCCAATAGTGGCCCACATACACATGGTGGCAGGGCCAGCTAGATCTTCCTGACCCATAATAGCTACTCATAAGAGGGTCTCAGTGGCAGACCACATACACATAAAGGTGTGGCTGGCTGCTGTTTTTCCTTAACTATTTTGGCTAACTTTTATCACTACTACTTTGACACTTTTGCTGACCTATATATCCTGCATATTTTCTATCAATAATAATATAAGTTCTGGAAAAAGGGTTTAGAAGGAACTTTAGAAATGAAATGAGATTGACATTAAAATACAAAGATGTTGAGACCTTCCACTTTGCTACCAAGAAGTTTATATGGGCTCTAGGGACTCTGGCTTTCTCAATGTCATTGTCAGTGCTTGTTTCTTTCACCCACCCATTCTGCCATTTTGATGATTTGCTCCTGGCAAAATAAACTAGAGAAAGACATTAGAAATATGGATTCCATCCTTGTGTCAGCTATAATAACCCCACCCTTGCTGAAGAGGCATTTTTCAGACAATTAGGCAGTGGTAAGCCTATACCCAGACCTCACTTCATGTTTACCCTACAGAAGACCTGGCTCTTTGTTACTAGTGGTTAGGTATCCTGCTGCCATATTTCAGTTTTTTGATTTTGTAGGGCCTATGAGTTGCTACTTAAAGCAATCATTAACTTCTGCACTCTGTTGTAGTCAATTTCTTTGTTACTGTGACAAGTAACCAACAAACACAATTTATAGGAGAAGAGTTTATTTTGGTTCATGCTTCAGTTGACAATTGGCCAGTTCCAAAGCAGGAAGATATAGTAGAAGGCTCTGATGAGAGAAATCTAGTAACTTCTTGGACTCTGGAAAGCAGAGAGTGAATACATGAGCCAGAAAAAGCCTTCCAGGTCATGTCCCCAGTGATCTATGTCTTCCAACCAGAACCCATCTCTCAACAGCAAGTCAGCTATAATGTCCTCATAATCCAATCACTTTTCAAAAGTCCCTCTTATGAGCATATGAGGCTTTGGAGACACATAGATATACACCATAACAAATATCTTATTGCATAACAGCCATCCAAAAAACCTGTGCTAGCTAAAGGAGGGGTATATGTGTGGGGCAAATGTATTCCCCTGCAGAAACTGCCCAAGGAGTAACTATTTTCTTCTGCTTGACCAGCAAACTACTTAATTTCTACATGCCAGATATCTTATATTACTAATCTTCACAAAACAATCATTTAACTACTGCTGCTGCTGTTGTTGTTGCTGCTGCTGACTCAAGACTCATGTGACCAACACAAGAGACAGGAAGAAAGATGCCACATGCACTGCTCCCTCACTGCCAGTCCAGGCCTCATATGACCCATGCAGGAGAAAAAAGAAAGAGGCCCTGTGTATTCTGACCCCCCATTACTGCAGCTGGCTAAGGCTAACAACCCGTCTGGGAGATGAGAAGAGCAATCTACAAAATCCTAATCAACTCTTCTCCTAGTTTCTCCACAGTATAGGATGACAGAGGTAACAAACAAAAGAGTCATCCTCATTGAGGATGAGGTCAACACCCAGGAGGAGAGTTTCACTTTGGATCTGAAATGTTACCCTATGAAATACACTGGTTGGGAGAAAGTCTTGGGAGACAAGCTTGAACAGGGTGAGAGCTAAACAGTGTTCTCCTAGGATACCCTGGGAGACTTAAACTGAGGGTATAAAAAGCACATGGCCTATATTTCATGGCAGGAGGCCAGATTGGGTGAGTATAATCTTCAGAGGGGCAAGACACAAAGGAGATGGCATTTAGTATAGTGATATGCTTGCATCTTGCACCACTGCCAGGATCCAGCAGAAATTATTGGTATGGATTGCTGTAGGCAGTATCTGGATGACCTAAATGTCTTCACTAAAATAATACACCTCTTTGCTCTGGTTAATAGTGGTTAATGATTTCTTAGAGTTTGTCAGTATCCAGTTGATATTTGATGTTATTCTTGCTGTTAACTTCACTATACATATAGGGTGACAACAGTTGTTCCTATCAATTGGTTTTCTATGTAGGAAAATATCTGGATTGCCTGGTGATTATAAACAATACTGTAGCTCACTCCAGAAGAAATGACCACTGGGCCAAAGAAACCATGAATAACAGCACAAAAAAAAATTAAAATTAAAAAAAATTAAATTGGAAGCATGAAAAGACAAGGTAACAAAATGCCCCTGAAACTCCCAATTACCCCAAAACCAGTTCAGAGGGTATCAAGGGAGGGGGGGAAATAATAAATCATACAACATAAGTACCTGAAAGAGTATTAGTAGGGTGTTTGGTGAATTTGAAGAAAGCATAACTAATCAGATAATGGTCGTAATGGAACAAATGATCAGAAAGTCTGGAGAAGATATTAACAAAAATCTAGTGGAGCTAAAGAAAGAGACCCAAAATATGAATTCCCAGCATATAAAAGAATGGGTCAATGAAAAAGTTTCAAAAAGAAATCCAGGAGATTAAAAATATGATTGAACTTATGGCAGCAGAAGAAGCTAGTGTGAAAAGAGTCAGATCTAGAAGATAGGGCTTTTGCCAATGATCACTTGATGAGAGATACCTTAAAATCAAGCAAATTTTAAAAATTGTCCCAACACCTGTTAGATGACTCAAAGAAGACTAATGGGTATAAGAATGATTGGAATTAAAGACAAATCAAAAGATAGCACAAAGGGTATAAAAAACTTTATCACAGTAATAGCAGAAAGTTAGGCATGGTGGCTCATGCCTGTAATCCTAGCACTTGAGAGGCTGAGGCAGGAGGATTGTTGCAAGTTGCAGACAAGCCTGGGTTCCAATGTGAGCTCAAGGCCAGTCTGAACTGTGTAGTGAGACCTGGTCTAAAAAAAAGTAATAGCAGAAAACTTTCACTACACAGTACATAATAATTAAAGTACCAGAAATTCAACACAAGAACAGAATCTTAAGAGAAAAAAAAGATGTTTCTATATAGGAAAATCCACCAGAACTACAACAGACTTGTCACCACAAACCTTAAAGGCAGGGAAAGCACAGAATGAAGATTTGTCAGTTTCAAAAGAACACAACTTCCAACCCAGACTGTTTCAGCCTTCAAAATTGTATTTCAGAATCTGTGGAGAAATAACATATTTACATTGCAAAGAGAATCTAAAAAAAAACCGTGATCACCAAACCAACACTCCAAAAAGTTCTCAAGGATATGCTAGGAAACAATGAAGCCAACACTGTCAAAAGGTCCAATAAGATTAATGTATCAGATAGGGCTAGCAATTAAGTAGAAGAGAAAATAAACAAAACAGCAACAGGAAAATAATAAAGTGAGAGGAATTAGTCAGTACATATCAATTATGCAAATAAATATAAGGGACTCAATTTGCCAGTCAAAACGCACAGGTTAGCAGAATGGATCAAAAAACAAAATCCAATGGAACACTGTATACAAGAAACACATTGCGTACAAAGACATTCATAAACCAAACATTAAAAATGAAAAATAATATTCTATGCAATGGGTAACCAAAAAGAAGCAAGACTAGCTGTTCAATTTCCAGGCAAAGTCAACTTCAAGCCAAATGTCACCAAAAGAAGCAAACAAACACATTACAGGTTGGTTATTAGAACTATTCAGGAGAACGAGGTAACAAGTATAAACATATCTAGGTCAAACCACAAGACACTCAAACTTATCAAACAAGCACTAATAAACATAAAAGTTCAGATAGACATCAATACAATTATAATGGGAATCTCAACATCCCACTATCACAAACAGGCATAATACCTAAACACAAATTCAGCAAAGAAATATCAGAGTAGTACCAAATATTTCAAAGAAATCAATTTAATAGATATATGCAGAATGTTGCACCCAACCACAGAATATTCTTTCTTTGTGGAAGCATATGGCACTTTCTCCAAAATAAACAACATCTTAGGTGATATTGTTTGCCTAAGAAAATGCAAACCAAGTAAAACTTTACCATGTATACTATCAGATCACAGTGCAATGAAACTAGAAATCAAGAGCTAAAGAAATTGAGAAACTGTGCAAATGTATGAGAATTAAATAATACATATTTTTACTTTTTTATTTTGAAGAGAATAAAAACAAACAAAATAAAACAACATAACAAAATAAAGCTAATCAAAACAGAAAAATGAAAATGACACAGGACTTCAAAACCAGATGATAGGATGTCAATAATGGCTACCATAATGTCTCTTGTTTTTTTCTTTTTTTAAAAATTTTATTTAAAGAGAAAAAAACAACCAGACAAAACAGAAAAATGATAGCAACAGTACAGAATTCCAGTGGGGAAAAAATTAAAGAACAAAAACAAGCAAACAACAAAAAAACCCAAAACAACAACAAATAAAAGAAAAACAGTAAGAAATTGCCACTGGATAAGTTACATACTCTCATTATTGGAAATAGTTGTTCAAGTTACAAAATTAAAGCATACAAAGTAGACATTCAAACAGTGCTCAACAATCTAACAAAAACAGTAATATGGTCATCTATCTTACACACTTACACATACATGCAGTTATATCCTTTAGAGCACTTTCTTTTCCTCTCTTTTTTACAGTAGCAATTACACATTTTGGGTTTTGTTATTCTTACTGTACTTATTACTTTTTAAAATAGAGACACAATGCAAAATGTATAAATATGATTCTTATTTATTTCACTAATGACAATAGTCTCAAGTTGTCTCCATTTCCCTATGAAGGCCTCAAGATCATCCTTTATTGTAGCTGAGTAATATTCTATTGTGTAAAAATACCACATCTTTTTCATCCACTGTGTGGTTGATGGACATTTGGGTTGTTTCCAAGATTTAGCTATTACAAATTGTGCTTCTATGAACATGGATGCACATATACCGCTGTAATACGAACATTTCAGTTTTTCTGGGAAAATATCCAGGAGGGGAATAGCTGGGTTGAATGGAGCTTCCAGTCCTAATCTTCTGAGAGTTCTCCATACTGATTTCCACTCCCACCAAGAGTGGAGCAGTGTTCCTTTTTCCCCCGCAGCCTCGACAACATTTGTTATCAGTTGATTTCTTGATGGCAGCTATTCTTTCCAGTGTGAGATGATATCTCAATGTTGCTTTAATTTGCATTTCTCAAATGGCCAGTGATGGTGAACATTTCTTCATGTATTTGTTTGCCATTTGTATATCTTCATTTGAGAACTGTGTTCATCTCAGCTGCCCATTTTTGGAGAGGGTCTTTGAATTTGGGGGAGTTGATGTTTTTCAATTCTTTATATGTTCTTGATATAAGTCCTTTGTCTGAGGGGTTTCTGGCTAAAATTCTTTCCCATTCTATGGGTTTTCTTTTCACTCTGCTGGCGATTTCTTTTGAAGCGCAGAAACTTTTCAGTAATATGAGATCCCCGTTGTTGATTCTCTGAAGTGTTTCCCTGCAGTTTGCATTTTGTTCATGAATTCTCTGCCTACCGATATGTCTCCAAGATTTGTATCTACCTTATCTTCTAGAAGATTTAGTGTTTCTGTTTTAATGCTTAGGTCTTTGATACATTTAGACTTTAATTTTATGCATGGTGATAGGCATGGATCTAGTTTCAGTCTTCTGCAATTTTTCCAACACCATTTATTAAAGAGGCTATCCTTCCTCCAGTGAACATGTTTAGACTCTGTCTAATATCAGGTGGCTGAGTGTCTCTGTACCTATACTTCCATCTTTGAATCTGTTCCATTGATCCTCAGCTCTATATCTTTGCCAGTACCATGCTGATTTTATCACTGTGGCTTTGTAGTACAGTTTCAAGTCAGGAATTGAGATGCCTCCTGCCTTGCCTTTATTGCCCAGAATTGCCTCTGCTATTTTAGGTTTCTTCTGTTTTCAAATGAATTTTAGGAATGTTTTCTCTAGATATGTGAGGTATGTCCATGGTATTTTGATTGGGATTGTGTTAAATCTGTATAACAGTTTTGGGAGTATGGCCATTTTCACAATGTTTGTTCTTCCTAGCCAAGAGCATAGAACATCTTTCCATTTTCTAACATACACTTCAAACTCCTTTTTTAACGTAGTATAATTTTCAGTGTATAGGTTTTTACATTTTTAGTTGGGTTGGCTCCTCAGTATTTCATATTTTTAGAAGTTATTGTTAAGGGCTTTATTCCATACTTTGTCTCTTGGTGAGTTTCTTGTTTGTGTACAGGAATGCTATTGATTTTTGCGCATTGACTTTGTATCCAACTACACTGCTGAATTGTTTATTACCTCTAATAATCTTTTAATGGAAATTTTTGGGTATTCTATATAGACTATCATATCATCTGAAAATAGTGATAATTTAACTTCTTCTTTTCCTATCTTTATTCCTTTTATTTCTTACACTTTTCTGATTGCCATGACTAGTGTTTCCAGCACTATATTGAATAGGAGTGGTGATAGTGGACATCTTTGTCTTGTTCCTGATTTTAAAGTGAAAGCTTTCAGTTTTTGTTCACTTAGTATAATATTGGCTGCTGGTTTGTCATAGATGGCCTTTATAAGGTTGAGGTAGACATCGTGGATTCTGAGTTTCTGAAGGGTTTTTAATCATGAACATATGTTGGATCTTATTGAAAGCTTTTTCTGCATCTATTGAGATGACCATGTGGTTTTTGTTTTTGGATCTGTTGATGTGGTGTATTACATTTATTGATTTGTGTATGTTAACCCATGCCTGCATTCCTGGAAAGAACCCCACTTGGCTATGATGTATAATTTTCTTGATGACTTGCTGCATTCTATTTGCTAGTATTTTATTGAGAATCTTTGCATCTATGTTCATTCGTGAGATTGGCCTATAGTTCTCCATTTTGGTTAGGTCTTTCTCTGGTTTTGGTATCAGAGTAATACTTGTGCCCAGGAATGAATTAGGGAGTATTGCTTTCTTTTCAATTTCATTAAAGAGTTTAAGGAGTATTGGCATCAAGATTTCTCTACATTTTTTATAGAATTCAGCTGTGAATCCATTAGAACCTGGGCTTTTCTTTTTTGGTAAGTTTTTATTACATTTTCAATTTCAGTTGCTGATATTAGGTTATTCAAAATTGCTATATCTTCTTGGTTGAGGTTTGGTAGTACATATGTTTCTAGAAATCTGTCTATTTCCTCTGTGTTTTCCTCTCTATGTGACTAGAGATTTTCAAAGTAGGTATTCATGATCTTTTGAATTTCCGTGTGATCTGTAGTAATTTCCCCTTTTTCAGTCCTTATTGCATGAATTTGGGGTTTTTCTTTCTTTGTCTTTACAAGGTTATCTAGAGGATTGTCCATTTTGATTATTCTCTCAAAAAACCAGCTTTTTAATGCATTAATTCTTTGCATTTTTTTAGTTTCAATTGCATTGATTTCTGCTCTAATCTTTACAATTTCCTCTCTTCTTTGAGCTTTAGATTTAACTTGCTCTTTTTTATCTAGAAGCTTGAGATGAAGCATTAGATTGTTTATTATTCCTCATTCTGTTTTCTTGATATGACATTTAATTGCTATATATTTCCCTCTTAAGACTGCTTTCATTGCATCCCACATATTACAATAGGTTGTTTCCACATTTTCATTGAATTTTAGATATTGCTTTATTTCTTCTTTAACTTCCTCTGTAGCCCACTGGTTGTTCAAAAGGTCGTTACTTAATTTCCATGTATTTATGCCAGTCTTGCAATTTCTTTTTCCATTAATTTCCAGTTTTAGTGCACTATGGTCAGATAGTATGCATGGGATAATTTCAATACCTTTTCATTTACTTAAGAATGTTTTATGGGATAACATATGGTCTATTTTGGAGAATGTCCCATGGGCAGCTGAGAAGAACGTGTATTCTGATGTCTTTTGGTGGAAAACTCTGTAAACATCTACTAAGTCCAATTGCTCGCAGGTATGATTCAGTTCTATTATTTCTTTGCTGAATTTTTGTCTAGTTGATCTATCTGTCTGTGACAGTGGGCTGTTAAGGTCACCTGTAATAATTGTGTTCTTGTGTATTTGGTTTTTCATGTCCTTTAGTATCTGTGTTATATAGTTGGGTGCTCCTGTATTTGTGCATATATATTTATAACTGTTAGTTCTTTATCTTTTATTTTTCTTCCTAGGAGTATGTAGTGACCTTCTTTGTCTCTTTTAATCATTTTAGGTTTGAAGTTTACATTGTCTGAAAATAGAAGTGCTAAACCTGTATTTTTCTGGATTCTCATTGCATGGAATACAGTTTTCCATCGTTTGACTTTTAATCTATGAATTTCTTTTTTAGTCAAATGCATTTCTTGTATACAGAATATTGTAGGATCCTGTTCCTTGATCCATTCTGTCAACCTGTTTCTTTTGATCTCTGAATTCAGATCATTTACATTTATGGATATCACTGATATGTACTGGCTTGACTTTGTCATGTTGTGTTACTGTTGTTAGCTTCCTGCTTTTCTCCCTTGTTTACATTCTTGTCCAGCCTGGTGATTTCTTTCTGTTGTTGTTCTGGAGATTGTAGTCATTTTTATCTCTACCTAGGATGTCCTTCAGCACTCTTTCTAAGGTTGGTTTGGTGGATATGAATTTCCTTAGTTGTCCTTTGTCATGGAAGTATCTTGTTTCTCCATTAAGTTTGAAAGACAGTTTTGCTAGGTATGTCAGTCTGGGTTGGAAGTTGTTTTCTTTTAGGGCTTGAAATACTTCACTCCAAGCTGGTCTTAACCTGAAGGTTTGTGCTGAGAAATCTACTGTGATTCTAATAGGCTTTCCTTGATAGGTGAGTTATGACTTTTACCTAATGGCTTTTAGTATTCTGTTTTTATGCTGTATGTCTGGGATCTTAATTATTATATGTCTGGGTATAGGTTTATGTTGGTTATGACTGTGTGGCATTCTATATGCCTCACTTATTTGTATATCTGATTTCTCCTCCATGTTTGGGAAATTTTCTGCTTTTATTTCTGTGAACAGCTATATCTTTTGCATTGCCTCCTACCTCCTCACTAGTGCCTATTACTCTAAAATTGTTTCTCCTGGCATCATCTTGTAGCTGTTGGATTATCATTTCATGCTGCTTTGTTGTTTTTATAAGTTCTACCCTTTCAAGATTGCTATCTGTGATCCTGTCCTCAAGGTCCAAGATTCTATCTTCAGCTTCATTTAAATGGCTTTGCAGGCTTTCAATAATATTTTTTGCTTCTTTCATATCTCTTTCAATTTGTTTCATCAATTCTGCTTGTTTTCTGCATTGTCCATTCAAATATTCAATCACTTTCCCATGCTCCTGTAATTTTTTTTCTATTTCTTCTCTACCTAGCCTGAGCAGCTAATTTACTAAGGTTGTTACTTTTGTCTTTACATAAGACATTATTTCTAATTTGATTTCCTCTAGTCTCATGGATTTTTTTCTTTACTTAAAAGAGAATAAAACAAAAGGGGGTAGTACAGAGCAGATCAGAAGAGGACAACATAGGCAACACAGTACTTTACATTAAGCCAACTGGACATCAACAGTATCTAACACCATATCTCTTACTCTGCTATAGTTGAGCATAGTTTCAATTACAATAATATCAAACATAACACAATAGTATAAAGCCATGCATATAGTGGAAGAATTCCAGGGCTTTCTGAACCAAATAACAGAAAATGATCAATGGGTATTATAATATCTCATTTTTGATAAAAAAGAAAAAAAATTGTTTGAACTATCACACATATTCAAATTCCAATGAGACACAATGTGGTAGACAGCACCAATGGTAATGCAACAAAAAAAAGCATGGTAGGACTTCTAAGAAGGATAATATTAAATCAGCAATAGCTGTCATAATGTTTTCTTCAAAACAGCTGTTCATATCATCACGTATGATATAGTCAAACAAAACAGGATAACACCATTCCAACTGATGATTGAAAACTTTGAAAGACTTCGAAGCTGTGAGATGGGGCCTCATGCTTACCATAAAGTCTTATATACTCTTATCAAATCTCATATTAGGGAGACTATATGGTATTTAACCTTGTGAGTTTGGTTTATTTCACTTAAGAGAATGGTCTCATCTTGTTGATTTATTTATAAATATCTCGATGTGATCACTCTTTATAGCTGAGTAGTACTCCATTGTATAAAAATGCCACAACTTTTTTATCCATTTTTCAGTTGAGGGGCACTTAGGTTGTTTCCAAGATCTGGCTATTACAAATTGTACTGCTATAAACATGGGTGCACATAAATCACTGTGGTACGATGTTTTCAGTTATTCTGGAAATATGCCTAGAAGCGGAATAGCTGGGTCAAATGGGACTTCCATAACCAGCTTTTTGAGGAATATCCAACCTGACCTCCACAGAGGTTACACCAGTCTACACTCCCACCAACAGTGCAGAAGAGTTCCTTTTTCCCCACAGCCTCTCCAACACTTGTTGTTGGTAGTGTTTTCTATCTTGGCCATTCTTTCTGGAGTGAGACGGAATCTCAGTGTGGTTTTAATTTGCATTTCTCTCATGACTAATGATGATGAACATTTTTTCATGTATTCATTTGCCATTCGTATTTCTTCATCTGAGAACTGTGTATTCATTTCAGATGCCCATTTTTGGATAGGGTCTTTGAATTTCCAGGGTCTGATTTGTTTTAATTCTTTATAAGTTTTAGACAAAAGTCCTTTGTCTGAGGCGCTGTCCATGAAGATTTTTTCCCAATTTGTGGGTTTTCTTTTCACTCTGCTGGAAACCTCTTTGGATATGCAGAAACTCTTTAATAAGATGTGGTCCCAGTTATTGATTCTGGGAAGTACTTCCCGTGTACTTTGGTTCTTATTCATGAATTCTCTTCCTACCCCTATGTCTTTGAGGTTTTTACCTACTTTGTCTTCCAGTAGTTTTAGAGTTTCTGTTTTAATATTTAGATCTTTCATCCATATAGATTTTAGTTTAGTGTATGGTGATGGACATGGGTCTAGTTTTAGTCTTCTGCATATGGACAGACAATTTTTCCAGCACCATTTATTAAAGAGACTGTCATTCTTCCAGCGAGCATGTTTGACCCCTTTATCAAAGATGAGGTCGTTCAGTGACTTTGCAGTTGTGGTTGTTTCTTTCAAGCTATTCCACTGATCCTCGGGTCTGTTTCTATTGCAGTACCATACTGACTTTATCACTGTAGCATTGTAGTATAATTTTAAGTCGGGGATTGTGATGCCTCCTGCCTTGACTTTGTTGCTTAGAATTGCCTTTGCTATTCTAGGTCTCTTCTGGTTCCAGATGAATTTTAGGAGTGATTTCTCTACATCTATGAGGTATGTTAGTGTTATTTTGATTGGGATGGCATTGAATCTGTATAGTAATTTTGGGAGAATGGCCATTTTTACAATGTTTGTTCTTCCTATCCATGAACAGGGTATGTCTTTCCA
>PVJX010036731.1:0-17408 GCA_004027295.1 Dolichotis patagonum | reverse complement strand
AGGGATTCTATCTGTTTGCTTTGTTCCTCTAATTTTTTAGCTGTGTCTTCACTAGATGTTTTCACTCTTTCTTTCACTGTTTTTATCAATTCTTCTTTTACCTGGGCAATTATTTCTGATTTGAATTTTTCCATAGCTTCCCCTAGTTGCTTCTTTATTTCACTTGATATCATTTCAGACATTTCAGGTGTATGGCTTCTATTTTCTTCCATGTACATGGCTCCTAGGCTTTCTTGGGATGGACTGGAGATTTGAGCCTGCCTTTTGGTCTTTCCTTTTGTCATTTTTCTTTATTTCCTTGATTTGAGTGGTGTTCCAAAGCTTCCTCTGGGTGTGTGGTGAATCATCTCCTGCACCCTCAGCTCCTGGAGCAGTCTCAGCTCCCCTGCAGGCTCTTGGCTCCCTAAATTGAGAGGCAGAAGCTGGGCATGGAGTACTGGGGCCAGTGGAACTCCCGGAGCACAATCCCTTCTCCTAGGGGGATGGATATGAACTCAACTGGTGGCAGTGCTGGTCTTAAGCTCTCCCCAGGCCAACCCAAACAAGCCTAGAGTCCTTCTGCACGGTCTCCGCCTCCTGAAGTGAAAGAAGGCTGCTGGGCATGGTGGACTGAGGCCCTGGAATCTGCTGGGCCCAGGTCAGCATCCCCGGTAGCTCCCCAGAAACTCAAACACTGGGAGCGTAGATCTCCAACTCTCCCTGGGGTGTATTCAGCTATATTAAAGGATGATCTTGAGGCCTTTATAGGTAAATGGAGGCAACTTGAGATGACCCTCATAGGGAAATAAATAAGATTCACATTTGTAAATAATATATTGTCTCTCTAGTGTAAAGAATCTTAAAAACTGAAAGCATAATAAGATCCAAAATGTATAATACATATTGTAAAAAAGAAAGGGAAGGAAAATGCTCCAAAGGATATAACTGTTTGTATGTTTAGTGTATAAGATATATAACCATATTACTAAGTTTTCATTGGATTATTGAACAGAATGGTTTACACTGTCAACATTTGAGTGTCTATCTCCTTTTTATTCTTTGATTTTGTAACTTGAACAACTATTTCTAAGATACCAATATGTAATATATTAACTAGTGATCACATACTGTTAATATTTTTTTAATTCTGTATTATTTCTACCATTTTTTCTGGGTTTTTATATTTTCTTTTCTTTTTTCTTTAAATAAAAAAGAGTTAAAGACATCATATTATAGTATTGCACTCATATCCATGCTTTTACCAGTAAAACTCAATCTAAACTAAATCTTGGAGGCAGGCTATGTGTCCATCAACAGATGACTGGATAAAGAAAAGTATATAGATTTTTAAGAGATAGAGATAGAGACAGTGATAGAGATAGGCCCTTTTTTTTGTTCCCATGGGCTGTAAAGAATGTATTTGTAATATCATAGAAATGTTATTGGAATATTGGTGAGTTAATTTTAATCTACCACCTACAGTGCAACCCACAGTGAAAATAAAGACATTAAGAAATACAGTTATGTGCAGCCCGGTCTAGGTGAGGGTTCATGGAACAGAGGTTTTGATCCAGGGCCTAACCCAGATTTCATTAATTTGTGAAAAAGAGAGTGGTTCAAGGATGAGTAACTGTGAGAATGGCAAGAATTACATGGTTAATGTGAGCTGAGAAGCTAGGAGGCCAGAAAGCACAAGCACCTCTCTCTAGAAGGATATGCAGAAAGACCAGTCTGCATAACACCATTGATGTAGCATTCACTGTTTGGGGGGCTGTTGCTTCAGTTTTTGATGTGTCCTGGAAAGTCACAGCTTCTTATCTCAAGGCTTGAACCAGGTTGACATTTCTGGAGCATTGGTTCTGCCATCCTTCTGGGCTCAGTCATCTAGAGGGAGCCACTCAGACAACAAAATAGGGCTGCCACTTGGCTTTAAAGATTACACATCAATACGCCAGCTAGCCCTATTTAAACTGATGAAGAGAAAATGAAATAGCTTAGCTAGCTCTGTACATATCAGTACATGGAGATAGGGCCAGTTTTAGCTTAAAGTGGAAGTAATTGTTTTGTGTTTCAGGAAAGCTGTTTATGTGGTCTTCTACAGATACAGATACAGATACAGATACAGATACGAATACAGATGATACAGATGCAGATAGATACAGATACAGACACAGATATACTAGTGTGCCATAATGAAGGATAAATTTGAGTCATTTGTAGGAAAATGAATCCACATTGTGACCATAATGCTAAGTGAAATAAAATAGACACACAAGTTTAAACATCACATTGTTTCTTTTGTGTAAGAACCCCGTACAAAAATAAAGAACAGAATGAAAGATGTATTTTTTTAATTTTTAAAAATTTTTTTAAACAAGAAAAAACAACCAAACAAAACAGAAAAAAGGGTAGCAACAATACAAAATTCCAAAGGAAAAAAAGAAAAGTACAAAACAAAACAAAAAACCACTAAGAAATCATACTTGATAGGTTACATACTGTCATCTTGGAAATAGTTGTTCAAGTTACAAAATTAAAGCATACAAAGTAGACATTCAAACAGTGAGACTGTTAATAGTTCTGCTCAACAATCTAACAAAAACAGTAATATGGTCATCTATCTTACACACTTAAACATACATGCAGTTATATCCTTTAAAGCACTTTCTTTTCCTCTTTTTCACAGTAGCAATTACGCATTTTGGGTTTTATTACTCCTGCAGTTCTTATTACTTTTTATACTAGAGACACAATGTGATATTTATATATATGGTTCTTACTTATTTCACTAATGAGGATAGTCTCAAGTTGTCTCCATTTCCTTATGAAGGCCTCAAGATCATCCTTTTTCATAGCTGAGTAATACAGAATGAAAGATATAAACAAGTAGGGAGGAAAGAGGAAAAAGGATCAGGAGATGGAGAATGAGATAGAAAAAAAAGAATTAAGATGTGTATATATACCAATACCCCACAAGCAATGTAATCATTGTGTGCTACAAACATGTACCAATAAGAAATTGTAAAACAAAAGGAATTGCTAATCAGTAGATACTGAGGAATCAGAAGAAAAAATACATTGAAATGTCATGCAACTATAAGAAGCAACTACCACCACCCCTATGACTGAGAGCAAAGGGAAGAGGTCAGAGTTATTAGGATGCAGAAACTGAGAGGCTTCTCAGAGATAGGGAGCAGGCTGCTCAGCGTGGGGCACTGCCTGTCTGGTGCAGGTGTCTGTGGAAGGAGCACAATGAGGCTGGTTCTAGGAACACTGTCGCAACTACAGACTGGAACCAGCTGTTGCTGCTGGAACAAATTCATGCTCCTGGTGTGCAAACCAATTGCCAGGGTATCATTACAAGGGATAAGAAGCAAACAGGAAGAAATATGTTCCTCTTTCCTCCTTCAGCCTGCCAGTCTGCCTCTTGTATCCCCTGACTGGCAGAGCCTAACAGGAATCAGCTGGCAAAAGAGAAATGTGATTTACAGAGAGCTTGTGGCTTCAGAGGGAGTGTGCGGAACAGGGCCGAGCCAACAGCTTAACACCAGCAAAACCATGTGTGTGTATGCACTGAAGGTCATACTGTGCTCTTAGCATTTAAGTATCAATTTTATCAAGATCAGGTAGTTTTAATTTGTTTTATTGTCCCTTATTAGAACATATCACAATACTGAAAAATAAGAACAGTAGCCCAAGTGAGTTAATTTTGATAGTTATATATATGCATAAATGTAATTTTTGATAGCTCAGAATATGAAACATATTTCTTTTCAGTTATATTGCCTATCTTTATCTGTGAACATGTATTTTTCATTTAATCCTTTATATTGGTTCAAGTAAAAAAATTCATGTGTCTTAAATTCAAGGTCTTTGCATGTTAGTGGTTTTTACAAACCGTATTTACATCAGTATATTACTCTTGAGGGACTTGTGTGAATTTTTAATTAGTTTTGGGGAGACACATTGAGGGAGGTTTGTTGTTGTTTTAGCTGTGTGGAGCAGTAAGGTCCTTGTGTAGAGTGGCAAGCAAAGGGTGGTAGAAAGTCCTTGATTCACAAGGGGAAAAGTCCGTTCATCCAATATACTTTTTGCTTTTCTTCTGTTCCCATTAGGACTTATTTTTCTACACTTCCTCTGCCAATTTCCTGTGAGCCAATTTGGCAGATACAAGTATGTCCTGTAGTCACATAATTCCAAACTCTTATATTCTCTCATTATCAGCTAGAGTCTAAAGCAAGAGGAATACCAAGATTACTATTTTCTATATGGGATACCCTGGAATCCATTGATAATAGATACACATATAGAACTTTGATTTTCTTGTTGTGAAAATATATTTTGAATAAGTTAAAAATGCAATGTATCACTCAAGGGTTGATTTGAGATATAAAATTATATTATAGACATTTTTGCAATTATAGGAGATGGATCTACAATAAGGATCTCACTTTTGTGTCTTGTGCAGGAGTCTGCAGAAGCAGCACAGCCAGTGAGAAAGATAATTATGATGCAGAGGAGCAAGAGCAAACTGGGACCCATGAGGCTAAGCTGGGGCCATCTGGAACCTGCACAAACTATAACCCAGGGGGCTAAGCTGGAACAAATAGGAGCCATCTGGAAGCTGCTGTAACCTCCAAGTGTTGGATTTAATGGTGCGAGAGCCCTGCAGCATGAGAAGTGGGTTTCAACTATATACTTGGTCAAAAAGATGAAAGAGGGTCCTGTGGGAGTCAGGGGATGGCTCCTGGTGCTGCCACACCTCTACCCAGTGAGTCAAAGAGGACACGACAACACAGGTGAGCCACAACAGCTCGTGATACCTTGCACCGGTTACCCGAATATTTAAAACTGCATAAAGATTGCTCTCCTTTTCTTCCTAATTTAATTTTTCCTAATTTAATACAAAATGTCTTTTGTGGTTATTCCAAAGCTATCAAAATGGGAAGTTTTGAAAATGTATTTCTAGGGATGGGGATTTAGCTCAGTCACATAAGTGCCAGCCTGGCAAGTGTGAGGTCTTGAGTTCAATCCCTGTAGGAAAAAAAAAGAAAGAAAGAAAGAAAGAAAGAAAGAAAGAAAGAAAGAAAGAAAGAAAGAAAGAAAGAAAGAAAGAAGGAAGGAAGGAAGGAAGGAAGGAAGGAAGGAAGGAAGGAAGGAAGAAAGAAAGAAAGAAAGAAAGAAAGAAAGAAAGAAAGAAAGAAAGAAAGAGAAAAGAAACAAAAAACAGAAAAAAATGTATTTCTAGGTTAGCTAAATTGGTGCAGTAGAGCTCTGTTATGACCCATTTCTTGTCAATTTATCTGCTAGCACCTTTTAAGATCATATTTAACTTTCGTATAGCAAAATATTAGCATAATGCAAAATAAAATGAAGTCATATATTCTATGCAGTTGAAATGCATACCAACTCTCTGAAAAGAGGATACAAAGCCCTTTATAAGGTCCTCTTCACATTCCTCATCCTGCTTAATAACCTGTGACTTAAAATGGAGATAATAAGTTAACTCTTGCTAGCACATCTTGTTAGATATTACATGGTGGAAGAAGGGAAGAAAGAAGAAAAATTTTTCTTGATATTCATGTCAAAGGAGGAAATCCACATAATTTGTAGTCTTGTCTTAGTTAGTTTTATCATTGCTGAGACAAAGTACCTGACTCCCAAATATTAACGGGGTACAGTTTATTTAGCCCATAGCTTGTTGAGATTTCAGTCCATAGTTGGCTGGCTCCAAAGTAGGGTGACACATGGCAGAGGGGAACAGTTCATGGTGGTGGAAGACAGCAAAAACAACAAGAGAGAACCAGTTCGTGGCAGCCAGAAGATAGCAAAGCAACAAGAGGCGAGAGAGAACAAGACTCTTTCTGTCCCTTATATTGTATGAAGGCTACCCAGCCTAGGACGAGTGTGGCACTCACATCTTTGATCCCAGAATTGCACCACGAATCATTCACAAACTCTAGATTCAGCCACATCCAAAAAAACCCTTTGATTGCACGAGGCATAGGGTGGACATCTAGACATAAACAAGTCCTAATTTCTGCAACTGTCCACCGTTAGTATTTGTAACTATCTTTTTCCATTCTCTATACTTGCTTTCAGTAAGCACTTCAGTTAGTTGACCCTAGATAACCCAAACTTTCATTCCTGGAAGATTTGGGTTGTAGTAATACTGTCTGTATTGGGTTACATATAGTTTTCTATTGAATTAATCACAGGATTTGAGAGTTCTAACAAGTCCTTCAAGAAATCTTCTACATTTCAGGTATAGATAAACTAAAAGTAATTACCAGATTAATATCTGAATACCAAATTCTTGTTGCTTGTTCCAACAACAAAAACAACATGCATACGTATACCTGCAATTAAAGTCACCACCTAAGTTTATGATGATCTAATGTTATTATTACAGATCCATTTTTATTCTGTATAGTCAAATATGCAAGTTAAATGGAGACGTGCCATACCTGCTTCTTTCAGGTGTAAAATAGCATTACTAGGCTTGGTAATCCAACCAGAGTTCAGGAGTTCGGGTGATGGTGGGAAGTGTTGAACAGTCAGGTGTTTTTGCAATTTTGAAGGAAAACAGTAGTGACTTCTGTTTGGTTCTTTCTGACCTAATGGTTCTCACTCATGATAGGAAATATTTGGTCACTAAAATTCTTGATTCTATAAGTACATGGTTGTAGTTGTATAGAGGTGATACTTTAAATTGCCCTTTTACTACCCTTGTCATGGGCAACCAGAATCTCCTTTGCCACTGAAACAGGATTATTAATGTCTTTACAACTAATCATATTTGAACTTTTGAAATTTACAGAACAACTTCAAATATGTAACATATATATCTTTATATATATATATATATTTATGTATATATGTATATATTTATATTGAAGTCTCAAGAAGAAAGGAGAGATAGAGGAAACATTTGAAGAGATGATGTCAAATATCTTTCCAAAACTGATTTTAAAAAATCAGCCTATAGATTCAAGAAGTCAAATGGATCCCACACAATCTTAATACAAAGAAATTCACAAACAAACACATTATATCAAATTGCAGAAGATACAAGAGCAAAGGGAACCAGAAGATAAAAATGTCTATTACATACAGAATTATACTGTTGGTTGACTTCTCAACCAAAAAGAATATAAACCAAATAAAATGAAAAAACTTATACACCAAAAACAGTGGAATTGGATCTACAAAATACTTAAAGAAAAAAATATTCAAATTAGAAGTTGAAACATAGGCAAAATTAAGAAAACTAAAATATTTCATATTACAATTGCAAAACTAAGTTTCTCAAGCTAAAGGAATTTGAAAATTCAGATATTTGAAACACATGACTTCATGAGACTTTAGGGGGGACATCTACACACAAATCATAACAGGTACCATATTTATATATTTATATATTTATGTGGAAGATCCAGATAGTACAAAATGCTCCTGCAGGGTGAAGAGCCCATTGCAATAGCAAGGTGCTTGAAAAGGTCAGAGGATGGGGTTAGGCATACAAATGACAAGTTTGGTTTAATAGATAGATTAAAAAAAAAGAACATCCATTATAATAGGAGGTAAGGTAGAACATGTGTTACCACGCTTCAAGTTTCAGGTGCAGTGTAATTTCTTCCAGGAGACATCTCCTACTACTACTTCTGAATACATTCAGTTGACCTGCTCTGTGTTCCACTAGCCCTGCATGGTGTGTGCTATTACACTTTTCTCACTGTACTGAGATGGTGAGCCCCTGGCCCTCTCAGTCACAGCTTGGTGCTTGTCAGCAGTGCTCCCTGTGTCATGGACCTCACACAACACTGATACATGGGAAGCACCCAATCATCATTATTAAAGAGGATAACATTGCAGAAAGGCAGATGTGTTACAGAAGTAGGACATAATAAAGGAAAAGGTGTCACCATGTACTGAAGACCTTGTTCAGATGGAAACCCCAGTCAGTAGGGAATGTCTAGCCTAACAAATGAAGAAATCATGAAAATTAAATTTATAAAAACTAAACAGACAAGAGAACACAGTAAATCCTGGCAGAAGAGGATATGTCACACTTTGATATTAAGCCAACTTCAAATTCAATTTCAGAGTACCAGCCTTCAAAAGAACAGATCTAAAAATATCTTACAAAAATATTACTAAAAAGTAAGTGTGGTTTCTCAAGTGAACGATTTTGGATCATTTTTCCATACTCTGTTTATTTTAAGAGAATCAAAAATAATGTTATCTTGTCATCTGTTCTCCAGATTTTTTCCCTAATCATTCCTCTGCCTTTTCTGTCATCTTTATTTAAAAACAATCAATTGTGCTGCCACAAACACTAGATTATAATTTCAGGCACAAAACAAATAATGAACAACTCTTTAAAAAGACAGAGCACATCAACCCTGACTGCATGCAATGTAACAAAGGAGACAATAGAGCAGGGCTAGAATTTTCTCACCTATATCTTCCTTAATATGGAATTGGCTCTCCAATCTCCAAGAAAATCCAAGTTCTGCATTGGTTAAGCATACTAAATCTATTTCACTTCTCTTAAGGGGGATGCTGAACTCTAAGCCCAGAAAACCTGCTTCTTTTGGATTCCTCCTGAGGCAAAACCAAGGCCTCAAACTTGGATCCAAGAGAAAAAAATTATACGCAAGTCTGGTGTTCACTGGAGGACACTGAATCTTTATCATCAGCAACTCTGTCCCATCATATTTACCTGCTTCTGACCAAAAATAACTCTTCCACACATTTATTACTTCTTAACCCTTACAGAAATGAAGAACCCTCTATTCCAGTGTTTCCTGAATAAGTCCAACCATGAGTCATCTGGTATGATCCTAAAGGTTAGGCTCTGCTTCTTCCAAGACTCTCCCTTGGATATCATGAATCAGTAGGTCTGCAATGGAACCCAGGCTGCTCCACTAAAATACAAATACCCAAAGGAAGATTTAAGCTCTTGTTTTATTTATTTGATTTTCTTTTACCTCTTCTCATTTAGAGAAGAATCAGGAGTGTTTAGACACAAGATGGCCTACAAAAAAACTTCTCCATTTTCACAATATAAAAAAGGCATCCCAAGAGACTATTACTGCTCTGCCAAGGAACTATAGATCAGCTGTACACCTTAATAACTTGCATAGGGTTAGCAGAAAGAGGTCTAGAGCCCTCAGCCAGAAGGGATTTTTCTCTGCACAGATGTGAAAATAAAACATTCCCTTTTGTCATTTCCTTCAGGTATCACTGTATTCTGTCAAAAGCCATTGTATACCCTAATTGCTAGTCCAATGTCTCGACTCCAAGAATATGACTTTACAAGGACACCAAGTTAAGACAAGGTCACAATAAATTAGAGTGAACCTTGATCCAATGCCTGATGTTCTTATAAGCTGAGATCAGAGTGAGGCATTCAATACACCAAAGAACAGCAAAGATTGCCCACCACTACTAAAAGCTAGAAGAACCTACAAGGTTTCTCTCCTAGAGCCTTCAGATAAAACATAGCCTTACCTTCAGATTTCCTATCTGTGAGAGAATAAATTTCTGTTGTTTTAAGGTATCTAACTTATTGCAGCATCAACTACCTAATGTAACACAGAGTGGAACTATGACAATTTGAATTATTTTTACTTAGAGCTGATACTCATTGTCTTATGTACCTCTTCAAAAAGAATAAAAACAGGAAAATGTAAAAATTTTTTACTTCCTAAGTATTTCATTTTTTATGATATCATGAAAGATGTTATTTCCCTAATTTCTCTCTCAGGGAGTTTATTATTTGTATACAGGAATGGCACTGGTTTTTGAGTGTTGACTTTGTATCCAGCTATGCTGTTGAATCTGGTTAGTAAATGAATTTAGTGGAATTATGGGGGAGCAGTCCTCTATATAGAGTTTCATGTCATCTGTGAATAAGGATAATTTTAACTTCTTTCTTTCCTATCCTTATTCCTTTTATTTCTTTCTCTTGTCTAATTGCTCTGTTTCCAGGACTATATTTAATAGATATGGTGAAAGTGGACATCTTCATCTTGTTCTTGATTTTAGAGTGAAATCTTTCAGTTTTTGAACACTCAGTATGAAGTTGGTTGTTAGTTGAACATACATAGCTTTTATCAGTTTAAGATAAATGCTATATATTCCAATTTTCTGTAGAATTTTTATCATGAGTGGGTGTTGGATTTTGTTTTTGTACCAGTGATTGAACTCACGACTGTCACTTGCAAGGCAAAGCGCTTATGCCTGCTGAGCTAAATCCCCAGCCCCGGGTGTTAGATTTTTTCATATGCTTTTTCTGTATCTCTTGAGATGATGCTGTCATTACTGTCCTTGGTTCTGTTAATATGGTTTACTACATTTAGAGTGAGGAAAAATTTTGCCAACTCTTCTTCAGACAAAGGATTAATATCTAGTATATATAAAGAACTTCAAAAAGTTATACTCCTCCAATGTAAAGACACAGTCCCAAAATGGGTATTTGCAATGAACAGACATTTCTCAGATGAAGTAGAAATGGCAAATAAATGTATGAAAAAGTGCTCAATGTCACTGATCATTCAAAATAAGCAATTGAAGCACTGAGATTCCATCTGACTCCAGAAAGAATGGTTATTCTCAAGAAATCAACCAATAGCAAATGCTGGCAGGGCTGTGGGGTAGAGGAACCCTCCTGCACTCTTGGTGGGAGTGAAGATTGGTGCAACCTCTGTGGAAATCAATTTGGAGATTCCACAAAAAACGAAACTAGAGGTTTAATTTGACTCAGCCATTTCCCTTCTTGGTATCTTCCTGAAAGAATTAAAAGCATCATACCACACCAACATATGTATATACATGTTTATTATAGCAGCAAAATTTGTAACAGCTAAATTTTGGAACTAGCTCAAATACTCGTCAATGGATGAATGGATAAAGAAAATGTGTTTTTATTATACAATGGAGTATTACTCAGCCATAAATTAGGATAAATGACACATTTCTAAGTAAATGAATGTACCTCGAGACCATATTCTTAAGTGAAATAACTGGGACACACATGTTTATAAATATCACAGTGTTTCTCTGGTGTAAGAAATTGAAAATGTAAATAAGGACCAAAACATACATTAGGTACTGGAAAATGGGAAGAAAATGTTCAAATGAAAAAGAAAATAAGGAAGGGAGGAAAAAGAAGGAAGGAAGAGAAAAGAAAAAAGATAATAGAAGGAAAAATAGAAACAAAGCTTTTATAAATAAGGAGGGGAAAGAGTTTGAAGGGAAGGGAGGTGACTGGAGAAAAAAGAATCAAAGTATGTTACGCATAGGTACAAATCTTCTATGATGAATGTGAGCATTATGTATATCTACACTTGATCTTAGCCAAAAGGCCAAGAAGCGATTTTTATGCAATCTAAAATGTACCAATAAAATTAACTTTTAAAAAAGCATAAAAACAGGCAATGTGGAGTTTAAATAGTATAACATGCCCTGTCCTTGACTCCCTCCATCATATCTTCTTTTCCTCATGACACTGAAATAAAACATTTCAATGTGCCTCTCCAGGAGTCTACAAGCAGTGGGAGAGAGAGGAAACTGAGCATGGAGATGTTGAAGAAAACTGAAGATGCCAATCACCTGAAAAAATAGTTTTGTTAAACTAAAATGAAATTGGATCTTTTTTATGTGTCTGCCAGAAAAAAATTCTATATTCTAGTACATAGAAATACTATAAAGTTTATTATAATGTAACCCATTATAAGTAAGGATTTAGTGTACACATCCATCCTGGATGTAACCCTAAAGGCTTCTTATGGGAGATTCCAGAACAGTCTTCCTTTAATACTCACACATCGACAGCCTGCTTTCAAAACACAAGATTACAAAAAATTAAATTTAAAATTGAGTTGGCTTCTATTTGCAACTTCAGTTGCAAGCAACACCTCACTCTGTAAGATAGAATGAGTGTTCCAATGAGATGAGCAGATTTTGTCTTTATAGGCAGAAAAGGGCTGAAAAAAGCACAAAACAGGAATAAAACAGATCTGACATTTCAAAGTTACGCTCTACACAGGGTTAAAGCAAAGACTTCCTCATCATGATGCCTCAGTAACTTAAGTCACTTATCATCACTATAACAAAATACCTGAGATAATCACTTCATTAATAGGAAATGCTCAACACATTTCCAGAAAACAAAACACACAAAAAAGAGAAGATTGGGGTTCTATAAGTCCTGTTGAGGGCACACTGCCAATGACCTAAATAAAAACTAAATATTACCTCTTAAATGTTCTACCATCTCCCAGTTATGTCCCCCTGAGGGCCCAGCCCTTAACACTTGGGCCTCTGAGTAATATTCAATATTAAACTATAGAATAAACTGCTTTGTTTTTTAGGAAAACTTGCCTATATCAATTCCATTGGATTATACGGCACTTAACACAGTGACTCAACCCTGGTTTGGTCTGGTTCCCTGGAGCCTAGCATGGCGATTTAGCCCACAACAGGGGGCTTCCATAAACTTTGTTTTAACAGCAAGAACAAAGAATACCTCCAACCAGTCAGGCTCAGGTATAAGCAGTCTCATTTTAGTCATTGTGGGAGTAACTAAAGTATTCTAAATAGAGCAGCAAAATGGGCAAATGTAATCTGTTTAATAGGTCTTCTTATATATCATTTGTTTTCTCTATATAAATGTTAATGAATCACGAAATTTTCCATGGATAGAGAGACATAAACTAGTCAAGGTTCTCCAGAGAAATAGAGTCACAATAATGTGAATATAATTATAAAAAGGGATTTATTAACTCCTACAAGATCAGAGACGTCACATGTCATACATAGTATGACATAGTATGACCGTCTTCACACTGGAACGCCACAGAAACCAGTAGCTGCTCAGTCCAAGGAGCTTAAAACCTCAGAACAAGAGAGACCAAGACACAGCCTAGTCAGAGGATGAAGGCCTGGAAGCCCCCCCAGAGAGTTGCTGGTATGAGCCCACTTCATAAAGATTGTAGAAGCTGTGATATGATATCCATGGGTAATGGCAGCAGAAAATGATATACCTGCTCAAGACAGGTCAAGCTTGCACTTGTTATTTAGTTCTTCTTTTTCAGGGGCCCCAGCCTATGAGATGCTGCCACTCACATCCATGGCAGGTCTTTCCCCTTCAGTTCACTGATCTACATGCCACTTATGTCTGGGAGCACCCTCATCTGCATGCCCAGACATGCCCAGAAGTAGCCTTTACCAATTTCCTAGGCATCACTCAACCCTGTTGGTTGACAATCAAGATTATCCATCACAATTGAACAACTCCTTTGTTGTATAATAAAAGTTTCTATACATCTGGTTTCCCAAATAATATATGAAGCACATGGTTCATAAGATATTCCTCCAGGAAACAAATAAACAAAAGCAGGTGGGATGAAAAATGAGAATGAAATATGAGAAAAAGAGAATAGCATGAATGTGAGGAGCTTGCTGTAGATGTGTCAGGACATTTCACACATCTGTTAGTCGTACATGTGATTCCTGAGGAAGGATGCCCCCATTTTTCAAGCTAGTGAAATGATGAGGGGAACAGTTTCAATCCACAAGGAGATTTTTTAGTCATCCCCTAAAGAGAGTTTAAAGACTAATAAGATTCAGTCCAAAAAAATATGTATAAAGTCTCTCCACTGTCACTTCCCTTTGGTAGTCATCCACAAATGACTTCATTTGAAAAAAGCAAGTGTCCAGATCTTGAGTGGGATGGTATCCAGTACCTGTCAGAAATAGGTCAAGAGCCAGTGGTTCCCAATTCATGGAGAAATTATACTAGTGAATTTATTCATGGCCACTCTAAAATGAGAGCCATTACTCTGACTTTAATTTACGTCTCCAAATTTGGCACCTCAACAAAATAACCACATCAGCACAAGTCATAATCAGGTAATTAGGGTTTCATATTTATACTGATGGCATAAGTTGACCTAGTCAGATTATGAGTGCAAACAGACTGAAGATTTGTAGTTTTTAAAAGTTCTGGTCTTACAAAGGTCATACTAAGGGCACATACATTGTTACTACTAAGAGCATTTACCTTGTTATGACCTCCCTGTAGTGTTCCCTGTATTTCTTGATACCTAGGATAAGGTCAAATGAAATATGTTCTACAAATGTAAAAGTTTTCTTAAGTACTCACTACTATATAGTAGTCACACACACACACACACACACACACACACACACACACACACACACGTGTCCAGAAGCATCCTTGTATCCTTCATTAAAGACTTTTGCCATTTGACTTCTGCCAGTTTGCTTGCTCAGGACAAAGCACTGGCATCTTTAAGTACAAAGGAAAAAATACTAAGCACACAATGTTACTGGGTTCCATGCTCACCAACATACTATCAGTTGGTTTTAGGCTTTCTGGTAGGTTGGTGCTTCCGAGGACACATTGAAGGATCTTTTCTTTCCTGCTAGTTCAACTCCCTCCTATTTCCCAATCCAGATCTAATTTCTGTATCTTATTCCTTGGGCTCTAGAACCATAAATTGTAAGAAACACAAATATACTAGGTGAATTAAAGATGAAACTTTTGAATAAAAACATTTGAACCTTAACTCCAGCATTACCTTTTCTTGACTATTCTGACAATTCAAACCCACCTACCTTGGACACAACAAATTTGTTTACCATTCCATCCTCAAAACCCTCTTATCAACCTGACTTAATCCTTAACTCTGTTGTCAAAGAACCACATGTTGGCATGTTAAAGGAATCTGCATGTAACTTATTCTATCATCCTTATCATCTTTACTTAGAAGCCATTTTTGGACATTAAATATAAGATCCTCATTTCAAACTAAAGAAATGGCATCACACAAAATATTTTGATCAAGATCCTTATTCAGGAAATATATCTTCTCAAAAAGATTCAAGAATCTATGGCATCTACATGGATGGATGGACAATCAAACCCAACATAAATCAGAAAGGACAGAGTAATTAATTTCAAACTCAACACTGGATGGTAGAAATAAATAAAATATACAATACTGCAAAAGATAAATTAATGATGGAAAAGAAATTCATGAAATTCTCCTGGAACTTGGAGAAGAAAATAAACATAAGGAACCAATAAAGTAGAAGGTGGAAGACATAAATAAAAATCCTGAAAGGTGCTACCTCTTAGAACACAAGGAAATAAAATAAATATTAACAGAATGAATAATCAGAAATAATAGAAGAAATTTTTACACATCTGAAATTTATACCAAGATAGAATATTTAAAATATTTCTGCATGCTTATGAAAACTTCATGAAAAGAGACCAGATGACTAGATAACTAGATATTATTAGATTTAATCAGATAGAAATTATGAATTTTAGGGATGAAAGAATTCCACAAGCATTCTGAAAAATATTACATTGCTATCAAAAGAATAATGACTGCATTGGCCAAAATTTTTTCCTTAACACAAATCACTAGAAAACATAACAATAAAACTTTTAGAACTTCACAGAAAAAAGTATTTTCAAAAATTTTATAACAATTTAACCAATATTCATATGCAAAAGCAGCAGAAAGTTGTTCTTCTACATACAAGAACTCAGATACACTTATACTATGTATCATTCTAAAGGAATTCCTTAAAGATATTTCCTCAATGATAAAAGAATAAAAGGCAAAAATTTCAGATTGAGAACACTGAAATTGCATTTTGAATCAGTAAAGAGCTTCATAGTCTAACATGGTATCTAAGTAGCAGTCTCCATGTCAGCTTCTTCCAAGTAACCATTAAATAATCACAAAAGCATACACAGGAAAAAGACAGAAGCTTTCAAAATCTCTGAAACATAACACTGGGAGGCCTGAATGCAGGACAAAAGGAAATAAATTATGAGAAAGTAGAAATTAAATTGAGGAAAATTCTACTTAGTATTCAACTCCTGGCCTCCCATAGCATCGTTACATGAAATGGAAACAAATTGAAAAAGTTAAATTCATCCCCATACTGAAGAATCCAAAGTCTGCAAAGTTAGAAAATAAGGCAATTATCTCCGTTCACACCTCAGATGTTCCCATGTTACATAAAAACTGTACTTTTGTGATATGACTGTATCACCATCTTTGCACACAGAAGGAAGGTCTACGAAGTCTAAAGAAAAAGTGGGAAGAAAATAAAGACAATAGGACTTTTGCACATTCCTTTAAGAAGATAATAATATACAGATTGGGAAAACTCAGTAACAATGCAAATGGGATACTATTGTTTGAATGTTTGTCCCCTCTAAAACTGATGTTGAAATTTAATGCCAATGTATTGATCTCAAGAGGTTTGGCCTTGAAGAAGTGATTGTACAATGCAGGCTGTACAATCTCTTTAGTGGAAACTTTTGGTTCTCCCACTCCCTCTCCCATTTTTCCCCCTCCTCCCTTATACCATATGAATTTCCAACATTCGTCCCCTCTGGAAGATGTGGCACTAAGGTACCATCTAGGAAGAAGATACCAAAGCCACAGCTTTGACTTTAGATTTCCTAGTCTCTAGAACTATAAACCAATTGATTTTGGTTTCCTATATATTACTCAGTTTCAGGTATTCTGTTATAATAGCACATACAGACACAATACATTAGGTATTTTCTAGCACTCAGAAGAACACAAAACTGCAGTAGAACAGAAGAGTACTAAAAGATTCGCTAAGAAATGAAAGTTAAACTGGAAGCTGTACATATTAACTAGCTTTGTAATTGTGGATGTGAAACTCCATGCCATACCAGTAGAAAGAATGTGACAAAGGATTGCACTCCTCCATTTTAAGGAAAGTAAGTGGAGAAAAGTCATTATAGAAAAGTTTTCTTTCCAAGCTGGGCATAGTGGCAAAGCCCTATAAATCCTAATATTTGGGAGACTTATTCAGGAGAAAGTGAGATGGAGGCCAGCCTAGACTACATGGTGAGATCAGAAAAAATAAGCTATTTTAAAAATCTTCACAAATTTGAAGAATATCAATATACAATATCAACAGGGACTTCAGTTTTCTAAGTAAAATCACTTGAGATGACGTGTTACACCTAGGGCATTGTGCTAACACTTCCAAATGGCAGAAGCAAAAATAATAGTAACATTCTCCCCTCAGCTACCTCTTGTACCCCATCTCCAAAATAGGTGCCTCCAAAGAAGTAAAATTCAAACTGAACTCTAACTTTTCCAACATTCAATGACAGGGTAAAGGGGGCAAAATTCAAGTTATTCGACTTCAAAGTAAAGACAATATTTTTCTACCTACACAAAGATTAAGAAAACATACTTCTCTTTAACGAAATTACTTACTCCAACTAAGAAAATAGAAGTAAAAGTCCTTTAAGATTAGTTAAAAACAGATATTAAGTAAAAGAAAAGTTTTAGAATCTGGATATAAAATTGATTGCAAAACAAAAGAAC
>PVJX010036730.1:0-17415 GCA_004027295.1 Dolichotis patagonum | reverse complement strand
ATGTCCGGTTTATCTAGAATAAACCTGTGAAGCCCAACGACACTTTTTCCATCATCAACTCCAGATAGATTCTTTCCTCTCATTTTCTACACACTGATTAACACTATGCAATTACTTAAGGTTACTTAAAATTGGTTAAAATTGATTTTTTGGTCTCATTTTGTCTCAAAATTACAAATTTCTTTACGGATTTCTACAGTGGCTTGCTGTTGAGTAGAATGCAGTGTACCTTATTCGGAGGATATTTTTGCACATAGCTCACTGACTTCCTGTTCTAATTTGGACCAACATCTTTCTAGGCCAGCTGTGTAGGCATCTTTTGGAGATGCTTTTTTATCACTGTTATATCTCATGTCTTCTTTCAAAAAAATAGATGAGTAAATGATACATTCTTAAATATTGAAATTTATTATTGTGACATTATGTGTGATACCTTGTATTGACAATAAAAGTATCACCGGACTTCTCTTTCAGGACTGTGGTAGCATTTCATATTGTTAATATAAAATTTGATGCCTTTTTTTCAGTACTAGAAATGGAGCTCATAGACTTTGCTCTAAGCTATATCTCTAGCCCTCCTTATTTTTGTCTTATTTTTAAAATAACGCCTTCCTAAGTCATTAAGTTAGCCAGACTGGGCTTGAACTTGGGAGCCCCCTGCCTCAGCGTCCTGCAGTGCTGGGATCCCCAGCATTCCCTACCCAGACCTGAGGCCATTTTTACCCACATTTCTTTTTAAATCTCTTGTTTTTTATCACAGAGAAGTGTTAAAATCACTTGTCTTTTGGTTTATGAAAAGTCGGTAAAATTAGGTGTAAAGCTTTTATTTTCTGTTGCTCGTATGCTTGAATTTGAAGACCTGTGTCCTTGCTGTTGGGAAATACTTTTTTTTTCTATTTTGTGATTTTCTACCGTTTACTTCATTCTCTCTGAAACATCTGTTACTTGAATGTTGGACCTCATCTTACCCTTTGCTTCTTTATTTCGACCTTTATTTTAACCTCCAGAAGTTTTTCTCATTTTATGATGGCTATATATATATATATATATATATATAGCAATGGAGTTTTAGGTTTGTTTGTATTTTAGATATTTTTTCTATTCCTTGTATGATTTGGTTCTTTAGGGGGGTATTTGTTTGTTTGTTTTGCTTATTTGCTTTGTTGCTCCCCCAACTCTGGTAACCAGAACTTTCTGTTGACCAGAACTTTCTGTTAACAATTTGTAGTTACAGAACTGGATGAAGAAAACTCTAGCAAAAATGTGTACTCCATGTCTGAGAGAGATTTCTGTATTTTAGAATTCTTATTTGTCTGAACTGAGTTGATTTTGACAATCCAGAACTTGCAAAACCCCTTGTCACTCTCTTTTAATGATTTAATCAAACCACTACCAAAATGGAGGCATTCCATCCAAATTTTCGCCAGCTTGTGTTCACTGTTCCAAGTGGGAGCTGTCCTTTAACTCCAGAAGTAATGCATGTGACACAAAGGTCAATTAGCCCATTTCCTTGGACACATGATTTTTACAAGGAAAACAAGTTGAATCCAAATGAAAAACAACTAATAAGCTTATATAAAGCAATCAATTCCAGGCAAAGTAAACTACTTGATATGAAAAAGCAAATTCTAAAAACCTAACAAAGAAAATTACTTAATATCCTAGACTGTTGAAAATTTTGGAAAAATATACTTAATCACAAGCCAGGACAGAAAATATTGACATATTGAGGAATGAAATATAAATCTGTATTTTAAGCAAACTAGATTCAAAGATGAAATTTTCAAGACAGATGTTATTAAACAAAAGATTATGTAATATAGATTATACAAAGAATTACTGTCAATCAATAAAACAGACAAAAATGCCCCCCAAAAGTCTCTTGAATATTTACAAAAGGAGATAATGTTTATTTCAATTTTGCTACAATAAACTTGGAAGTAACATAAATATCTTATATGGAATCATAACACTATACAAATATTAATATGATTTAAATAGTGCTACCTGTGTGTGAATAAATCTCATAAATACATTGAACATAGAAAGCAAATCATAGAAGATGTATTTCAAAATCGTTATAAAATAGCTCAGATATAGAAAATGATTACATATGTGTCAGTGAACTAAGTACACAAATAATGAAAAGATAAACACCAAATTAGTGATAATATGTAACATGGAAAGAGGGTAATATGATAAGCTCAAGGATGTATACAGATTGTCAATTGCCTTTACAACGGTCTGTTTTTAAACTAGATTTTCAATATACAAATATGTTTTGATTCATTCAAAAATAATTCATTTGATGTCAAATTGAGCTTTTGCTCAATACCTAAATATGTTTTGATTAATTTTAAGTAATGCATTTGATCCCAAACTGAGTTTTTGTATCCAAATGAGCCCAAGCCAGCCTTAGCCCCACCTACCGACAAGTGCATTTTTTGTATCACTTATTGTGCTGGAATAAGTCCCTATCTACACAGGCTGCACTGATGTTATTTTTACTTAGGTGTTGCAAATTAGATTTATAGTTGAAGTTGGGAAATACAGAATACCCAAGACTGTACACTGAGGGTCTACAGACATCTAATTCCAAGCCGAGGGGCTTCTATAAAGACAGGTCCTAACCAGAGATCTCTAAATATTATTTTCATGGAAACTGAAGAGTCAGAAGTGTTTTGCAATTCTGAAAAGCTTTGTTAAGATCTTACTGTCTAGATAAAGCAACATAGAAGTATAGCAACCTCTTTCCTTTGTATATGCTATAAATTTGATGCTTGATTTTTTTGTTCAGTTTTGTTTTCTGATCATAAATGACCAGTGTAATGGATAGGCTAGCACTTGAAGTCTAATGGCTTCTTGGAATCCAAAAGAAATTTCCTTCCTTATGCATTACATTACACAGCTTTATGTTTCTAATATTTCAAACTTCTTCAAACTTGTATAACTATTTGTTTAAATAAAATTTTCATAGTGGCTTTTAAAAAAGTATTTGATAAGAATTCCAGATTTTATTAGATTTTTTTCTATATTAGACTCATTTTATTGCAATAGTCAGTGCAATTTTTTGATTAGGAGAAGCATTAACACAGTGTTTTATCCTAATTAAAAACCTTTCAAATGCAAATTTATGAATGATAATATTGATTTACTTAGATCCCACCTTTGGACTCTGGAATCTCAGGGTCAGGGTGGGGGTAGGGGCTGGAATTTTGTAATTTAAAAAGTCTCCCTAGATAATTCTAATAAGCCATACAGTATTTTAAGAAAAAAAATGGTTAAATGATTTACATCACTACTCATATTTAGATTTAAACCTGGTTATTGCTTCATAGTTCATTTCTACTTGCACGTTGATTTTATGTTGATTATTTGATTTATTTGCATTACTTGATTACAAGGTATACCATCCCTTACACTGATTTTCTCTACTGTGCCATATAAGTAGAAGATGAATTTAGTTTTGTGAGCAATCATAAACTCCAACTCATCAGAACTCAATATGTATCTATAGTTGCATGCAATGTGTTCTTTCACAACCCATAACCAGTGATCAGCATTTGCTATTTTTATTCCCCTAGTAAAATACTTTTATTATTTAAGAAAACTGGAGCAGGATCTAGATAAGTACAGCTGAACCAGATGGAGCTGAGATATTTAGATCTAAGAATATAAAAAAAATTATAGTGTGTTAGATTAAAGGTGCGTCCTAATTTTCTATCACTGACAGGGAAATCAGGAAGGATTAGTGCTATTAGTTGGCAGTTGTTCTTATGACCTGGATCTCTAGACTCACAGGACAAATTCTGAACCCATTTCTTTGTTAAATACTTGTTATATGCTTATATTGCACATCTATTTTTTCAAATTTCTTTTAGCTTTCTGTTACTCGGCTCTTGTCTCCTGCACTCTTAATGAATTCTGTATTTTTATTACTTACTCTGTAAGACAATAGGGCTTGATTTTTACCTTAATTTGCTTTCCATATCTTCAAGGATTGTTATTTCATATAAACAGCTCAGAATTGGGCAAGTTTATGTTCACTGTACCCACACAGTAATGATCATGTAAACAATGGTAAAAGCTTTTCCGACATTTTCTGGCTAGAAAAAGTTATTAGCAATGGAGTATTCTGCTTCTCTCTGGCTTTAAAATTTTTCTCCTTTGTAGATCTTTCCAAATCATGAGTTTTTTCACTAAAACCTTCAAATAGTAAATGACTATGTCTCTTGTATAATAATTATTATGTCTTTGGTCATATTTTCTATATCTCATTATTGATACATTTATAATTATTTGATATTTTCAATTTAACTAGGAAACTTAGCAGTTTATATTTTTTTACCCCCCCCAGGCTTTGTCAGTAAAAGGCTCCAGAAGAAAATCTAAAAATTGTTTCATTTTATGAAAGAACTGATTCTTTCATCACTTAACAGTCTCTTTTGAATGTTTTCATGAGGTGTTGTAGGTGCTGGCAGTATACTAGTGAAGAGAGTATTTCCTGTCTTCATGGAACTTCTGTTCTAAGCCTATAGTAATGCAAAATATCTTCCTTCCGAAGTGAACAGTATGAGAAGTAGAAATTTCCCTAGTGAGCAAATGCAGGCATTGGGGATATGAAATGTCAAAGGGAGATATAAGCGTTATACAGGAGCCAGGGAAGGTTTCAGACAAGTAGAATGTTTCAGTTAAGGCTAGAAGAAGGTCAGGGGACTGACCAAGTGGCACCCGAGGAAAAAGCATTCCAGGCAGAGGAAAGTAACCTGCAAAGACCTAGAGTTGGCAGAATGTTTGAGCTTATTTGAACAAACGTGAAGTATCAGTAATGGCTGAGCAGAGAGGAAGTAAAAGGAGCAGAAGAAGGTAAAGGCAGGGGTTTTTCGGGGAGCTGGATAATATCAAGTTTCCTCGGTGCTTAAAAACGTTATCTTTTACTCTGAGGAAAGGAGATCTTTGGAGGATTTTGAACACAACATAATCTAACCTATTTTTAATAATGTTAGCCTAACAGTGAGATTCACACCTCAGGGAAGAGAGGAGAAAGTAGCAGAAGACCAGCGTGCAGTCTTTTGCCTTAATCCAGGCGAGAGAGGGTGGTAATGGCTCAGGGAAAGTGGGAGCAGTGGAGCGGTGTGACTTGGTTAGAATCTAGGTATGCATTGAAGCCATGGACCCAAATGAACTATCAAAAAAGCAAGAGGTTTCAAAAGGATTGTGCTCTTTGCTCAGATCATCTAAAAGCAAACTGCAGTAACTGAGATAGGGAAAATGCAGAATCTGATAGTTTATAGGGCAATTTCAAGAGGTATGGTATGCAATGTGGATCTAATCTGATTGATCAAAAAGTAAATCACAGGTAGGGTAGGGAAGTAATTCCCAGTGTTCCTTGATATGGCCTGGAAATATTTGGAAAGGTAACTTTTGCATATCCACTTACCCTTCACGTGGACTGTTGTGACAAGCATTTCTTCAGGGATGACATAGTTGTCTGGGGAAGTCAGAGTCCTTCATGCTTTTTCAAGGAGGGTTTGTCTTCAGTAGTCTTGGGCTCTTTTAGTCTTGGAAAGAACATCTGGTTCATTGTTACAAAGTTTTGACTGTTCACAAAGTTCTCATAAAAATGCAGTTGGTGACTCCTGTCAGAGGAGCTGCAGCCTCAAGACTGAGTTGGCCGCCACTAGCGATAGTCCATGGTCATACCCAATATGCTAGTACACCGGATGGCATTCTGGAGCTTTCTGAATTAAGATAGTAACAAAATTCAATACCTCTTTGTATTACTTGCTCATAAGAATGTATTTTTCCTTCAGATAATTTTCTATTAATACATAAATATAATCTGTAGGTTCTTGGGCTTCATAAATATAAATTGGCTCTGAGTACTTGCAGGAAAGTCTGAGTTTAAGAATGTGGATATTCCAGAGGACTAAGGGGAAATAAAGTGCTAAATCCCAGGTTCCATAGCACAGCGGCCCATGGCTGTGGCCATGAGATAGAACTTGTTATAGAGCCACAGCTGGAGTAAGTGTTCAGTTTGCTGTTTATTCCAAGAGTCTAAATCCCAGATAGAGAACACACAGTCCACTGGATGCATCCTTACTATGTCTACCAAGGGGCACATGACTGAAATTTGCCAAAATATCATGAGTTTCTACTAGTGACATTTCAAATTAGAAAACATGATGAGTAAGCATATTATTGAGGACAGTTTAAAAAGCCACTTACTAAATCAGATGGTTTAGTTTCTACATTATAAAACATGAATTCCAGAGAAAATAAAAAATTGAGTTTAATATTAATTTTAAAAATCAAAATAAATAAAAGCATTCAATAAAACTTCAGAATTAAAAAATGCCAAAACCACAGAATTTATAGTTGTTATTATTTTAAAAATAGGGAGGATTCTACTCAACAACAGGACAAGAAACATTGGAAGGTGCCTCATAGGACTGGAAATTCATATTGCTCCTAGAAAACAACGAGTTAATATTTCTAATGATGCCCACAAATCAATAGCTCAGTAGAAATATGAGTAAAGAATTTTGCTGACATTTTATGAAAGAAGAAATGTAAATGGTCAAAGAATATGTGAAAATATATTCATTGTCCCTGGCATTCAAAGAAATGCAATGAAAATCACAATGAGATGCCATTTTTACCTAATAAATTCTTAATGATATTAAAAATCATTTTACCAAGTGTAATGTGGTATGAGTATTATGAAAATGAAGCTTCCTTGATAAATGGTTAGAGGTTTTGTGGGCTGATGTCTCTTGCTAACTGAGGTTTAGTTGTAAAAATTTTGCTGCATCTCTTTTTATTGCTGCTGAATGTAAAGAATCCAGCTGTGGTATGCTTAAGCAGAAAGCATTGTGAGAAAGGAAGCAATGTCTTGAATGCCTTAAAATGCTGCTGAGTCTGAAGGCCTTAATGTTTGCAGGATACTGGGAGCTCTGGAGAGCTCCTCAGCAGGAGTCTTGCCAAGAGAAGAAGCAAGCACTTGGGGTTCCTCCTTTCTAGAATAGTGTTAACGTAATTATGCCTAACTGTGGCAAGGTGCTTAATAAAATCCCTGTAAGGCTGTTTCCAGGCAATGCTGTAGGACTCCATACAGATGAACCCTTCACACATGTAAAGAATACTTCAGAAAAACGAGCTGACCAGAGGACTCACCTTTATTCTTATGTAAATCAAAATAGCAATAGGGGTTGGGAAAATCTAGTAAGACTGATCCGCAGTATTGCTACTTACAATATTAACTCCCATCTGAGAACCAAGCAATCAGTACTGGGCGTTGCTTGCTGTATGTTAAGAATTGCTGTATGTTAGTGTTATGCACTAGAAATGAACATATTTTATCTTATGTGTAATTGTTCCTCTTTTTAAAAATTGCTTGAGCTTCTGCTGTCTCAGTGAATTAGATAACTTCACATCATGCTTTTGTGGTAATTTTGCATGATTTTACATGAAATTTATAGATATTGCACGTATGCATTACATTCCACAATCTGATGTGTATAATTTTTTTGGTTAGTATTTTCATCCTTGCTTCATATGGTAGGGAAAATACTAGTGAAGAAAAGAAATTGAAGTTCATGGTATTAATAACTTATGTCAATTTCAAATGGCTCAGTAATAAAGGAAACCACCTCCTAAGATCAGTCTCTAGTCAACACACCTTAAATTCAACTCCTCAATTACTTATTCACATATCTGTGTCTCATATCTATATCTCATATTGTATATTTCAAACACAAATGTTCAAATACTAATGTCTCAAATGTTAAAGCAATGTAGCAGGTTAATAGTAGAAAATAGTGATGTGATAATTCCTATATGAGAATAATACGTAGGAGCATAGTGTAATCATTAAGACCCTGTATAGCTGAATTACCACATGTAAACCACTAAAGCTACCTTCTTGCCTTTAAAGACATTATCCAGCATGGGTAGTATTTGCAGTGCCAATTAAAAAGTCTTAAGGAAAAGCTCTTAAAAATATAAGAATTTATTCAGGCTTCATTTACCCAGAGGCAGTTGTTGACTGCTTTCCAGAATCACCTCAAAGGAAGGCATAGCAGTCAGACTGCATGGGAAGAGGAAATTCTCAAGCAGAACAGTAAGGTTGTGAATTTAAAAATATTGGTTTGAACAGATGATGTTTTGAAAGATTACCTTGAAGGAAAATATAACGTTTCTCCATGAGGTAAAAGGTTCCAATGAAAATGTGTATGCTGGCATCATTTTGATGGAAAAGAAATATAATGGGAAAGTAAAGCTGTAGTGATCATTATGCATCAAAGAATTCCTGATAGTCAGTGATTCATTTGAGTTCTCCTTTAGATTTTAAGTTTAATAAAATAACAACAAAACAACAAACAGGTGGTAGTGAAAATTAAATGCCAATATTAAAATACTCTAAATTGCGGGGACTCACGTAATTAGAAGGTAGGCTTCAGGTCACTTATCAATTACACATTTAATCTACTGAGGGACAGGGATTGTAGCTGACACCTCTTCCTAACCCCCAAAGCACTGAGCACAGTGACTTGCACATAGCAGATTTTCGGCAAATATTTGTTGAAAGAAGAGTTCTTCATGGAATGCAAAGTGGAATAAGACATGATTCTTGCATTTGTATAACTTACAGTTTTCCAGAAATAGATAAAACGAACAAACATCAATCTACAGAATTACATGTATAATGACATTTTAAATAGTAACATAATAAAGCACCTTTTTTATTAAATCTTTTTGAGACAAGGTCTTGTTACTCAGTTTGGGCTGGCCTTCAACTCATTTTGTAGCCCAGGCTGGTCTTGAACTGGGACTTTAGGTGTGCACCACCACACCCACCAATAAAACACATCTTACAATTTGGTAGAGATAAATAGAATTCAAAAGAAAGATTGATCTGGTTCTGAGCTTGTATAGAAGACTTAGTGAGGAAGACTGATGTTAATGTTGGATTTTTAAGAATGCAGAAATTTTGAAAGATGGAGTAAGAAAACTCAGGAAGGTAGATAAAATGTTGTTTTACCACTGTCAGCTTTAAATGAAGTTACAAATTTCTTTATTGATATTCATAGTATTTGACTGAACATAAAGAAAACAAAAAAGGTACTGACTCAAAATACTTTATTCTGAACTTATTTTATCAATTCCATATGAAGCTTCTATTTAAAGCCATCATAATTTATTCCTGCATGATGAAACTTGTAACTGTCACATTGCCAGATCTGTTAGAAGGAAATATGTCTTTTGGTTCAGTTAATTCAATTTCACAAGTATTTATTAAGCACTTATCTGAGCAAAGCACTATAGACTCATCCATGTACAAGCAATTAAAATTTAACTGCTTCAGAGAATATTTGCTACCTCATTTCACTTGGAAAAGAGTTAACTGGTAACGTATCCCTTCCTGGTCTTCTCATAGAAGTGCCTCAGTTTAGAGGCTGGAGATCAGACTGGATGATACCACCCAAGAAGAGTATCTGAATCTTCATATTTAAACTGGTCTTAGAGAAATGTCATTATTTTTTATAAACTAGCTTTTCCTTTAGGACACTTTCCCACTTAAACTATACTTATCATCTATTAACTTACTTGCATTTGAGGGCTATTTATTAAGTTCACTGGATAATAATTTTTATTTTGCATATCTGGAAATAAAAAGCAAGTTAAATGACTTTTCTAGAATCATACTACTGGCCGACTATTCAGAAAGCAGACACTAATACAAGATCTTCAGAAGAAAAATCACGTTTGTTTGCAACTGTATAAAGGTAACAGCAGAAGTGATTCAAGTCGCGGGGTAATAGTCACACAGTGCAGTGGAGGTTATGGTTCACAGAATCATTTTCAGTGCTTCTGAACAGGATGAAGAGAAATTTATGTGAAAATCTGATGGAGATGGCAATATGAATGGTCATCAGGTCTCCCCAGCTTAACCATTCATAGCTGTAAATAGGTAAGTAAAACAACAAAAAACATTAGCAAAAATGTGGTTATCATAGACTAATGCCTCTCACTCCGAGAATTTTGCAGCTTACCCAGGAGATAACTAGCAATGTCTGCAGACATTTGTTTGTGTCACAACTAGAGAAGTGTGTGTTACTGATATCCAGATGAGGGAAGTTGTTAGATACACCACATTGTATGGCACAGCCCATGCTAAACCCACACAGCCCAACAGCAGCCCCAATATGGCCCCAAATATTTGTAGCCTGAAGTTGAAAATAACCTGATAAAAACAATTTAATTAAATTGGTACTTTATTTAATAATATGAGTTTTGCTTTCCTTCTGATCACTACATGATCTATATCAGGACTTCAGTTTTCCTAAGACTAGATTCAGCTGAGATTTGGAAATATTACCAAATTTTCTTACTTGTTTTCATGATTATTTCCTTCCATAACCTGACTCATAGAGAAATAAATGAAAAAAATCATTTCCATCATGATTTTTAAGAAACAAATGATGCTGCAGACTGAAATTTCTATGTCTGGGTATTTAGTGTAACTCACCCATTTGAGTTAAACAATAAATCCAGTAAAATGATGCCTATCGAGAAAAGAGTATGACATGGAACTCATGAAATGAAAAATAAATATAACACAGAGGTGTCTTTGCTAATTCATCACTCCTTGTTTGAATTTCCTATTGAAATATCTCACAGGTCAATTTGGTTCAGGTTACTTTGGCTACTGTGTATGAATACACCTATTAAAACTGGTTAATTTGGAAATTATCGAACAATTTATGTTGATTCTTATTAATTGAATATTGAGAAGTATAAATTTAGAAGACAAAGGAAAACATGAGACTAAAAGTAAAGGGAAGAACTATATCTTGTGGAATCCTGTAGAACGCATAAAGAAATACAAGTGAGTAGGAAAGAGTTGATACTATGTGAGTCTCATCAGAGATGTGTCTGATATGGTCAGATCTACTTTAGAAAAGCCAACTCGGCGATTTTGTGGAGGAAGGCTTTTGCTCATCAAAGTGAAGAGGGTAGTAGAACAATCAGAAGATTTTTCCTGCAGATTTTAAGAGTATAAATTTTACAATAGTTGTAAAGTGAGAAGTTGAGAAATCAGAGAGGACATTGGCAGAATTTGGTGGTGCATTTGAGATCTTGGGAATAAATGGGGGGGGGGTTAAAGGATGATTCTGATTTCCATTTGGGAACTTCCTTGTCTAATAGTACCTTGGGAAAAGAGGTAAGGGAAACTGCAAATCCCTGTTAGGAACATTTTGGAGATTTCAAGCCTCAGAATTTAAGCTAGATGGTGCTTCTGACTTTATGTTTAAGATATTTTTAGGGGTTTTAGCACAGAGTGATAATATGCACAAGATTCAAGCATTTGGGAAATACGTAAGTGGCACATTAAGCATAGTTTTATTTTTAGCATCTGCTTCTTCATCTATAAATTCTATGCTCACGAGCCTGGTCCATTTGTTGAATGATCCATCCTAGCACCCAGAAGACTATGACATCTGTTATTGTACCAACAAATATTTGTGAAACAAATTTATTAATTTATTAAGTTGTGTGCAAAAACTGCTGATGAAAATATACAGTATTCATTCTACATCAATTAACGTTTACTCAGTATGTTCCTTTAAGCAACACATATTATTGAATAATGCACCTTGTGGTAGTCTCTACATCTAGGTTGGATTATTGACTTGGAAATCTATAAACTGGAACAAAGTTATTTTCTTCCACATCTCCAATACACAGTGGTGAATCAGGAAGAAGACAGAAATTATCATTCCTATTCAAAAAGGAGAATAATAGAAACCCGACAGCAGTCATTGATCCACAGCAGCCCTGAAATCCCACAGGGTAGATATAATACTTCGAGGCTCTTTATTCTGGGAACGGTAAATATTCTGACAAGGTTCCAGTTCTGGTCCTGAGATCAGCCCCAAGTGCAGGCTTTGTACTCCTCTGGGCAGGCCTTCCTGCTCTGCGGTGCTTCTTTGTACACCAAGGAAAAAGCCAAGGACTAGCCCTGTCTGGTGGCTGAACTGTACTCAGCCTGCTTCTGGTCCTGACAAAGTTGAGGGGCAGTTTGTGTTCATTTCCTTAACAGTCACAATCTTCTTTAATCTAGTTTTAAAGCATATTTGGCAATGCAATTCTCTCAAAACCCCTTCTAAAAATATATTTGGTTCTACTCACTACTATAAACTATGCAGTGTACATATAAACTTAGAGACAATATGCAGTCATTGGAAGTCTATACATTGATTTTCATCTATTCTCATCAATCATTTTGTTAAAATACTTTTACCATTTAGAAAACACATTTGTCATCGTTTTTTATTTGTTGTTTGTTTCTGAGACAGGGTCTCGCTGTGTAGTTCAGCCAGACCTTGAGTTCACCGTGTAGCCCAGGCTGGCTGCAAACTCATGACCATCCACCTGCCTCAGTCTACCGAGTACAGGTTACAGTTGTGCACCACTCTTAAATGTCTTTCTTATGGGTGGAAAATTTTCATGATCATTCTTTTTGAAATAGAAAATTTCAGGGGGAACAATAGAATCCAATCAGGGGCCTTAACAGAAGCTATGATATTCTTTCTTTAGGCTGGTGTTTCTCCTCAGCTCTCTCTTAATTGAGAAATCACTCATAGGCTGGTGATGAGAATCAGTTCCATCTTTAAACCTGGAAGTCCAGGAATATTTGGGGCTTTTTTATTTTTTCTTTTAAATAGGCCAATTCTTTCCTGAGTTCATCTTTCTCATGGTATTTATCAACTGTGGCTAATAACAAACAACTCTTGCTCGTAGCTACAGAACTACTAGGTATATTTTCTGCTTTCTGTAATACTGTGATGACAGTTTTGCAAAACACTGTGTCATACATTGTACATCACCATTTTTCTAAGGTGGAAAATTTTCCATGCCACCTGCCTGTTTGGCCCAAAGCTATTTGATGTCTATAGATTTTTGCTTTGCCAGCTCACATTTTCTAGGTATCAATTTCTGTATTTATAAGCTCTTGCTGCAGTGATGCTATGAACCCAATATTCTCCAAACCTCAGCGGATTACAATAGTATATATTGATTTCTCTTTCTCCGTGGATTGGCTCAGTAGCTCTCCTTCCTTCATCCTGCAGATGGGGTTCTGCTTTATGCCACATGACATCTAATTTAAGAACCTAGAATGAAAGAGCAGTTATAATCTGGGCTGCTGCTGCGATCCTAAAAGTAAGAGGGCAGGAGCCCGGCAGAAACTTGCAATCATCTCTGAAGACTTCTCTCAAAACTGACACTTTTTTTCTTTCTCCTACTCCATTTCCCAAATCTTAGGGAATGAATAGGGTAGGGATGCATAGTGCTCCCACAAGTGGGCAGAGAGAGTGGATATTGCTAAATTAAAATACAATTCTCTATATGAAGCTGTTATGTTTATATTGAGATCCATGTGGGAGCCACAGGAATCAGTGCTTCTGTGGATTTATAAATATTTGAAAATAAATACCAGAATTTGCTTCTGAGACTTTATAAAAACATATTTCCAAAATAAAATATTTCATCCATTCCTTTCATGTAATCTAAAATGAATTCATAGGTCAGAATCTATCTATTGCTTAAAACCTAACGTCCAGATTTATGGTGAATTCCTCAGGTCACTTAGACTTTGGGAAACTCAGAATTAATTTAATTTTTTTGTTTTCTGCATTAATGTTTCCTTTTAAATGAATGAGAGTAATTAACTTTCAAAGAGAAATTTTAGGAGAGACTATATTTTAAAATTGCACATCTATAAGTATATCATATTTGCTATGTAAAGGGGAACACTACTTTAAACCATATTTTAAAAAATAATACACTATAAAAATAAATAATACACTAAACTATAAAAAAAGTTCAGATTAATTTTGGTGCCTCACCTAAGAAAAGACGGTTTTCAGGAATCAGTTTAACATGGGGAAAATGGTCCCTTTGTCATCAGAAATCAATCAAAAGAAAATTTACAAAGTTCAAAAAAGCAATTCTCCTGTATACTAAAATTTAAAATGACTTTTATCACTGATTTTACTTTAAGAACTTAAAATAAATGATTCAATGAATACAAACATGAGAAGAAAACCTTTTGATATTAGAACAATAAAAATTTTAGGTTAAATACACATTTCAAGAGAAAAAGGAAAATGATTCAGACTTGAAGGAAAAGCATTTGGGAATAAAGTCACACATGTCAGTAGTGGTATTTAGTTGCCACCCACTAAAATCAGAAGTTGCAAAATTGCATCCTCAAATTGACCATCGTGGAAAGAGTTATTTTCTTCAGATCCAATAATGTGCAAATGTTGGCCAACTTGACTGGAATATATGAACAAGGACCTGTGTGCTTAGCAGAGCATCCAAATTAAATATGTTTGACCCTTGCCCTGGTTTACTATTCAACTCAGTGTAATGAGTTACGTTTTCAGATGCTTTGTATTTATTTTCTGATACATCACTGCTGTTCAGTTTGATACATCCAAATGTTTCCAAGAGTGATAGGAGTTCTGTGGTATGAATTCCCAAAGAAAAGGAAATAATATTCCACTCCTGAGAACTAAAGTACAGCTCGGGAACTGGTTTTACCCAGAAAAAAAGTGTTCCTTAAATTTCTTCATCTATGGCAATAATGTTAGCAAAATCCTTGATACTTCAATAAGAATTTTCAGAGAATTTAGAAACAGCCCAAATCTGCATGTCCCAGTTCAACTTGACAAGGACCGAAAAGCCAGACGGCGTGAAGAATGGGACATGTTAATCCCTTGTCAGGGAGCTGCTTGGATAGAATAAGGGACTTTGATGACATCTGATGAGGGAAGCGTGCTTATCACGTCTCCTTCACTTCCTACAGAACCATGTTGCCTTGCCTGTCACAGACCTTCGTGACACCCAGGAATTTCCTCTTGTGGGAGCTGCTGAAAACCTGGGCGCTCTTCTTGACCAACGTGTCAGCACGGAGACTGGACCTGTGTTAACTTCCTCTTTCTCCCACTTCTGCAGCTCCTCTAGGGTGAGCTAATGCCTGGGCTTGTTGAGGAGCCTTGGGGTGGCAGACGTGCTTGCTGGTCAGTTCTGTCTCCTCCATGTTGCTTTTGCTCTGATGAATGAGGCAAGGTGGGACTCAAAAACAAATCTTCCGCATCTCAGTATGTGGGAGTCAGTCTAGACCCTACAACTAATAGATATCCAATTGAGTCTAAGTAACATTTAACAGGTCATACCAAAGATAAAGCTTTCTCACCGGTTTTCATAAGAGACCACAGTATTCTGTGCCTGTTTTCTCTGTGGGTGAGATTGTAATTTGCTTGGTCATCACTGGAAGTAGATAGGTGGTAAGAGTGTAAAGTGTGAGTTATAAAATAGGGCACAAGGCTGAATATGACCACAGATACACTGTTTGGCCTTCACAGTGTGAAAATCATGAATCAATATTTGGAACTATACATTTTCATATAAAAATGCAAATATCTGGATTTCTTTAGAAAGTGTATAGAAATGGTAACAAGTGGGTGAAGCTGACTAGCACCTGTTGCTTGGTAATCAGGAAAATTTCTTCCATTACCTTTAGTCCTAACTACTATTTTTATTCAGTTATTTTTAAATATCCACTCATTTTTATCATCTTTCTAGGTCCTTAAGTTTTCTTGAAATTGCAAACCTTGGATTTAAGCCAAAGACTCGTGGATCTTATGGTACCACTGATACTTATTTACAGTTTCATTCTTAGTTTTTAGAAATATTTCCTGGAGTCAGAACATTTTATTACAGTTATTTGCTCTGAGGGATTTCTAATTAATTTAGTTTCACTTTCTAAGAAACGCTTACTTGAACTTTTCTATACCTTGTACCTGAGTCTGGAATTCAGAGCATCTTAAGTAGTGCTGGTACATTGATAGGTTGCAATTCTGTGTCCAGTACATCCCCAATTTGCAAATGCATGTCATTTTTGCACATATGAAGAATAACATGGCAGAAAGGATAATTTATTTTTTTATGAATCCAGGGAAAAATCAAATAGTGTCAATATTAGAAGGACAGAGTTGAAATCCAACCTTGGGTATGTCTGATGTTAGAGGACTAAGTGTGAGAGTCCGTATCTTCCATCTTCTTGGCATCTTGATACAGGAATTCCCCACAGATAGCTGCACATATACCTGTAAGCAGTCTTTCAAATGTTTAAGGCTACTATTCTATGTAATTTCACAGGAAAGGTAGTGCCTGACTCAACTTGTAAGAACTCTGCACTTTAGTGGGGCTTTATCTAAATATATCAAGTCACTCTCCAGCCATGTGGAAGAGGAAGAGCTGTAAATTACGAAGCAAAGAATAATAGGAAGGAAATATACAGGTCACTAACAAATCCAAAGTATGTCGTAGGTTCTAAGTCAGCCAATGACCACTGTTACTGTTGTAGTTAGTGGAGGGAGGAGGTAGGATCTTGGTACTTGTTGCTTACAAGATAACTTGGACTCCTGCCAATATTTAAGACATAAAATAGGGATGAGAATGCTTCATGGGACTGTGAATGAGTGAGAGGATAGTGTTAGAACACCTAGCACAATATTAGTACCCAATAAGTGTCGGTTCTTTTCTATTGTGTTATCATAATTTAACACTTTGGAATTATGAAATGCTGACACCTGTAAGGGATCTTAAGGATCATTTCCCCCTAATTGTTCAATTTATTGGCATTTCAATAATTTTGAAGAGAAATGGTGAAGTTAAATATGTTTTCTGAAAGACCTATCATTACATGTTTGAGGATAGATAGGGATTGAGATTCAAGCTTACCGATTCTCGTTCCACTAAAACTTTATTTAATTTAGTATAAGTACCTACTATGCACCAGGCAGTATCCTAAAATTGCATATCTTCCTGCTGCCTGTGGAGAAAATAATAGAAATCTTTATAGAGATCATATTCTAGTGTAAAGGGATAGAAATTAAACAATAAATCAAAGAATTGAGTAAATTATGCCATATAGTATTAAGTAATAAAGGCTATGGAAAATAGAGAACTGAAGGAAAATAGAGAATGAGGTAGTGTGAGACCAGGAAATTCTCAAAATAGAGCATTCTGTGTAAACCTTATTGAGAAAATGGCATTTGAGTCAGAGTAAAAGGAAACCAAGAAGCTACTCTTGATGTTATCTAAGGACTGGGTATTCCAGGCAAAGAGAACAAAAGTATAAATTCTTCAAGTTAGAAGTGTATCTGATTTTACTGGACAAACCTCAAGGATACTTTTATACTTGCACATATATGGATTAGGGGAAGTACAGAAGGTAAAGTAAGAGAGATACATGGCTATACAACTACTCTTAAGTATTTGTCTGTATTTCTTAATGAAACAACCTATTGGAAAAAATTTAATTTGAGAAATGATATA
>PVJX010036729.1:0-17408 GCA_004027295.1 Dolichotis patagonum | reverse complement strand
GCGCAGACTTTCAATCCAAGCAGCTCAGGCCACTCTATGGTCCGGGAGTTTCAGGTCCCAAAGGGGCAGCCTGAGATGCTGCTTTCTGGGAGATTTCCTGGGCCTGAAGGGCGGGGCTACGGGCCCAAACACACCTGGCCCAGATGCCGATCTCCAGGCAGTTCCCTGCGGATGAAGGGCGGGCCTACCAGCCCCAAAGAGTCCCGCTGAGATGCAGGTCCGAGCAGACTTTCAATCCAAACAGCTCAGGCCACTCTACAATCTGGGAGTTTCGGGTCCCCGAAGTGTTCCTTTTTACACATAGTCCCTCCAGCAGTTTTTATTGGTTGATTTCTTGAGTATAGCCTTTTTTCTGGAGAAAGATAGCATCTCAGTGTTGTTTTAATTTGCATTTCTAGAATGGTCAATCATATTGAACATTGTTTCATATCTTTACTGACCATTAATTTTTCATCTGAAAAGTGCATGTGCACATCAGATGCACATTTTTGGTTTGGGTCTTTGAATTTTTTCAAAGACCAGGTGGCTGAATGTGATTTGTCTTGCATCCACATCTTCTTTTCTGTTACACTGATCCTCAGGTCTTATTTTCCCCCCAAATATCATGTTGATTTTATGGCAATAGCTTTATAGTATAATTGCAATTCAGGCATTGTGATACCTTTGGACTTGATTTTGTTGCCAAGAACTGACATTTTCTATTCTACACCTTATTTCAAATAATTTTTTGGAATGTCTCTTGCTTTGTGAGGTTTGGTAATATTCTAATGGGATACCTTGATGGGATTGCATTAAATATGCATAACATTTTGAGTGTATGGCCATTTTGCTATTTCGATTAGTATGATATTAACTGTTTATCATAGAAGACTCATATCAACTGAGGTAAAGATCATCTCTTCTAGTTTTCTGTAGGGTTCTTATCAGTGGGTGTTGTATTTTGTGAAATGACTTCTGCATCTCTTGAGATGATCATGTGATGTTTTTCTTTAGCTCAGTTCATGTGGTATTCCATTGATTGATTTGCATATATTGAACCATCTCTGCATCTATGGAATGAGTCCTATGTGGTCACAGCATATAATCTTCTTGATGATTTGTTGCACTCTGTAGTATCTGAAGAATTTCTCAGTCTATGCTCACTGAGGAGATTAGTGTGCAGTTTTTCTTTTATGGTTAAGTCCTTTTCTGGATTAGGTATAAGAGTAATGCTTGCTTCTGGGAATGATTTTGGAAGTATTGATTCCTTGTCAATTTCATAAAGTAATGTTTGCATTAATTCTTTTTGAAATTTCTCGTAGGATTCCACAGTGAATCCATGATGGACTGAGTTTGTCTTCCTTGGTAAGTTTTTAATAACATTCTCAATTTTAATGACTGTTATGAGGTTGTTTAGAATATTTATGTCTTTTTTATTATGTCATTTGATTTATGTTTTCTTATCATTTGTATATGTCCAGGCATCTGTCCACTTGTTCTGTGTTTTCCATCTCAGTGACCTACAGGTTCCTCACGTGGGTATTAGGATCTTCTAGATTTGCCCCATAACTATATGGTTCTACCCTTTTTATTCCTAATTGCTTGACTTACAGTTTTTTCTCTTGTTCATAAGGGTTTGTTAGTGCTATGCTTTCAAACATCCATCTTTTGCATTTATTGATTTTTTTGTATTGTCAGTTTCAATTACATTAATTTCACCTTTGACCTTTATCATTTCCTCTCTCATATGAGCTTTGCATTTGATTTGTTCCTCCTTTTATAGCAGTTTGTGGTTAAACCTTACATTGTTTGAGTTCATCCTGTTTACCTGATATGAATATTTACCACTAGAAATATACTTTATATGACTGCTTTCATCACATGCCACAACTTCTGGTTCTGTCATTTTCATTTAATTGTACATACCATTTAATTTCTTAAATTTCTTCTGTGATCCTAGTGGTTTCGAAGAGTGTTGTTTAATTTCCATGTAGTTAGGTAATTTTATGTTTCCTTTGCCTGTTAATTTCCAGTTTATTTGCAGTATGGCCAGATAACATGCATGAGATAATTTCACTTCCTTTGCTTTTTCTTAATCATTCTCTATGGTTTAATATGTAGTCTGTTTTGAAAAACATCCCATGTGCAGCTAAAAAGTATATGTATTCTGATGTTGGATGGAACACTGTAGATATCTACTGAATTCATTTGTTCCCAGATTTGCTTTAAGTCTGTTATTTCTTTGTTGACACTATCCCTTCTTAACTATCTAAATGTGAGAATGAGGCATCAAGATACCCCTTACAATCATGTTAGTGCTTATTTGATTTTTAACATCCATTGATATTTGTTTAATGTAGTTGTCTGTACTGTGGTTTGGTGAATATATATTTAAGATTGTTTTCTTTTCTTGGATAAAATCATTAACAAGTATTTAATGGTACAATTTGTACTTTTGATAAGTCTTGGCTTCAAGGTCACCTGGCCTACAATTAGAATAGCTAGCCTTGCTGTTTTTCTGGGATCCTATCACATGGAGCATCCGATTTCATCTTTTGACTTTCAGTGCATGCATTTCTTTTCTGAGTTAAATGTGTTTCTTGAATGCAGCCTATTGTTGGATCTTGCTTCCTGATTCAGTCTGCCAGTCTGTTTCTTTGTTCTGTTGAATCTAGACCACTTATAACAGGAGATGTATATTGGCTTTTCTTTGTCATATTACTTTCTTGCTTGTTCCTTATCTTTCCCTGCTGTTTCATTGCTAGCATTACCCAGTCAGTTCTTTTGGTTGGTTTTCTTGTTGTTGTGGTCTTTATTTTCTCCTTCTAATATATGCTTCAGAACATTTGAAGAGCTGGATTTGTCATCATGAATTTCCTCAGATGTTCTTTGTCATGGAAGTATCTTACTCCTCCATCAATTTAGAAACATAGTTTTTCAGGGTACATCAGTCAAGGTGGCAGTTTATTTCCCTTTAGAGCTTACAATCCACACTACAGGCTCTCATTGGTTTGAAGGTTTTTGTTCAGGAGTGTGCTGTGATTCTGCTGTGCTTTCCTTTATACATGGTTTTTTTCCTTTTCTCTAAATGCTGTTAATACTTTGTTCTTGTTCTGAATTTCCGGAATCTTGGTTATTATATGCCTGAGGGTAGATTTGTTTTGGTCATCGCTGTTTGGAGTTCTACATGCTTCATGTATTTATATGTCAAACTTTATCCATGCTTGTGATTTTTTTTCTGCCATTATTTCTGTGAAGGACTTTTTTTTGCAGCTTTTTTCCCTGTTTCCAGCTTTCTCATTGATCCTGGTGAAAGTTATGTTGCTCTTATTACTTCATTTTGCAGCTGTTGAATTGATTTTTCTTGGTCTCTTGCTATTTTTGAGACAACTTCCTTTTCACAATCTCTAGTCACAATTCTATCTCAATTATGGTATTTTTTCCTCCCCTTCCAGGAGTGTATTCTTTATACTTTCAATACAGGTTTAAATCTCCTGAATTTCTTATAGGATCTCATCCATGGATTCCATTTCTTTCCTATGGTTAACATTTATGGTTTCCAACATTTTGCCAAATTCTTCTATTTTTTGGTTTGTGTTCACTCTAGTATCTTTCATTTTCAGCAGCATTGCTTCTTGTACCTGACATAGTGTTTTTCCTATTGCATTTTTCTGTTGTTTTTTTCACTTGTGGTACTATTATTTGAGAAAGTTCAACTTTTTGACTTTCAATTTCTTCTATCTTATTGTATTCTTGGCTTGGCCTGAGTAGGCTGGAGGTCTTGGTTGCATTTCATTTCTGCACCTTTCCACTTTCTATTTTCTTTTATTTAGTGTGTGTGTGTGTGTGTGTGTGTGTGTGTGTGTGTGTGTGTTGATGACTGTCACTTTCTTTTGGTGGATGTCTTTATCACTACTCTCATAGCTTCTCCAGGAGATGTCTGTTCTTCATTGATGTTTTCTAGATATAGCTGGCTCTGTAGGTCTATTCCAACAACCTAGCTTCCCAATTTGTTAAGGATGATAGGTTTTTTTTATTTGTCTTCCTACCAAGTCCTATGGTACTTGTCTCTGGTGGTGATTATGACCCCATATAATCACAATGTATCATGCAAGGAAGAATAACTGATTATAGCAGGTATGACATCCCATCCACTGTAATATAGTTAGTAGTAACAATATTTTCAAGTACAGCTTAGGTACTGCCAAACTGTGGTTAACTATTAGTCTTATTCCTTTAACCACAAGACCAAATTTGAAAGTTATATGACTAAATCCAACATATGTGAAATACTTTTATGCAATAATTTTACAGTTAGTGGAGTGATTATACCCTGTTATGAGTGGGTGGGTAGTTAAGATTGATGTGGGGAGCCAGGCATGGTGGCTAACACCTGTAATCCCAGCACTTGGGAGGCTGAGGCAGGAGGAACATTGCAAGTTCAAGACCAGCCTAGGCTACAAAGTGAGCTCAAGGCCAGCCTGAACTGTATAGAGAGACTCTGCCTCAAAAAGACAAAAAAAGACTTATCTGGGAAAAAATAAAGTGATGAATCAGTAGTAGAACCAAATATGGAAGTTAAATGATGATAATTTGAGTTTTGGTAAAATGGAAGACACAGGAGGGAAAGAAGGAAAGAAAAAGTGAAAGTGTATTGAAGTGGATCAGAAAGGTAAGAAACATTGTTTACTTACATTAAAGTATCATGAATTCAAGAAATAGTTTAGAGAAATACTATTAGCAAAACAAAAAAAAGTAAGTTAAACTGGGGATTCAGTTCAGCAGCTCAAGAGATTTCCCAGTAAGCCCAAGGTCATGAGTTCTCTCCCCAGTACAAAAAGAAAGAAAAATAGAAACAAAATAAGTTAAGAAACCTAAATATGGAACAAAAACTAAGAGAAAAAGGAATAAAGTAGATAAGTAAAAAAAGAAATAGAAAGAAGAGAAACAAAACTAAATACAAAATACAAAACAAAATAATACAAAACTCAACTAGGCAGAAAAAGGATAGCCAATCAGTCAAACAAATGAGAATAAAATAGTGGAATTCCTCTGGTGTTCACAGTTCTGTGGTAGTGTCCAGGACAGATCCCAGAAATGTGCTGTACACTGTAGCCAAGTTTTCCTTTTGTGTTGTGCTGGGTATGGATATGATGTTGGCCTCTGAATGTGGGGATGGCGCTGGTCTTCTGTTGGTTGAAGTCTCCAGAGTTCTTTGATATAGAATGGTGGAGCTGACTTCTCTTCCAGGTGTCTACGTGCTGAAGCTCAGAGCTGGTTCATCGAACCTCCCAACTGCTGAATCCTCACTGCTGATAAAGTTTTCTATGTTCCTGCCCTCACCAAGGCCTGCATGTGAACCCAGGCCAGTGTGTGGTCTCACTGTTCACACCTGTGCACCTGTGCTGGGCATGGCCTGGTCTTGCTAGTTGCTCCTCCTGATACTTTTGTTTCAAGGTCCAGTTTTGTTTTATTTTTCAAAAAGTTACTACTTTCATGGCTACTTGTGACAAACACTCCAGAAACCTGAGACCTTCATCCAGTTTGTCTCTTGAGATTTCAGTTTTAATCTTATGTTAACAGGAGGTTTTATAATAATATTTGTAGGGGTTTTTCAAGCAAAGGGAAAATAAAGGCACACACACACCAAGGGTCAGCAAAATGGCTTCCACCCAACCATCCTAAGGAGCAGCTTTTATTGAAATAAAAGAGAAACTTGTATTGTGCATGCTTAGATTATATAACTTGTTTGCTTCTTGTCCATACGGGACCACATGCTCATATTGAGGGATGTTTCAAGGTCTGTGCTTTCTACCAACACACTGTCAACTGGATGTGTGCAAGACAAGATGGAGTCAGTGCGGCCTCTCTACAGGTACTAGGTTTCAGTATCCACGTGAGAATTTTTGGAAAATTCATTTTTACCATCTTTTAATGTTGTAATCATTTTTATGGATAATGTTTAAATAAACATTCTTATTTTTATAGTTTTATTTAAACCTCTCCACTTGCTTTGAGCCAGATTTTACCATAGGTAGTAGATTGGTTTCCTTATACTTTTCTGGCCCTTTGGTTTTGTGTTTTCTTTTTTAGTTAGGAAGTTGTATGCAGTTCATTTTCAAATTATACTGAGTATATTTGTACCTTCACTCACTTTATTTGGTTAACCCACTAATAACTATATTCTACATGTTGGGGTCTGTCTGTCATATATTGTAGACTGTCTGGAGGAGATGAGTTGTGTGCAGTCACAGTGGGCAGAGTGCACCATACCATGAGAGTCCGAGTCCCTCAGCAGGTAGGAACATGCTTTTCAGTTCTTGGGCTCAGAGTACCTCAAAGAAATGTATGCCCCTTGATTCTGGATGGCAGATGTCAAAAACTAAGGTGTCAAGGGTCACCTTCTTTACATGCTCCAGAGAAAGTTTCTTCCTGCTTCTCTGAGTTTTGGAGTCCTCAGCTACTTCAGGAGCATTGCACCCCTCTCTACCAGTGTCCTCCTATGACTTTCTCTTTGTCTCTGTCTGTGTGTCTGTCTCTCTCACTATGATATACACTGACACATCCCTTTTTTGGACTCTTGCCTGAACCCCTCATATGGCTGGGATACCAAATTACATCCTAACACATCAGGTTTGTGCCTTTTTATGACACAACATTCACAGGATTTAAGGCCCTGTCTAATTCAAGATGACTTCGTCTGTACTCTTCTCATCTGCAAAGATCCCATTTCTAAATGAGGGACCATTCTGGTTTCCCAGATGACTTGCCCTTGGCCTTTGCTCTTCCTTCCAGTAAGTGAAAATGGCAGACGGTGTCCCAGGCAAGTTGTAAGAGTCTCCTGCTTCCTGGGCATCTTCTGATTCTTGACTTCAGTGAGGGCTCATCTGTGCCATAGGCAGAGAAGGGGTGCTTCTGTCTACCACGCTTTGGGGCTGGTCCCTGACCTCTGAGAATGATCTTCAGGGGCCTGGATTAACTCCATCCACATTAGAAAAATTGAGAGTTGGCAGGACCATCTCAGGCAAAACCATGGAAGCCACAAACCTCTGTGGAGAAGCCAAGGAGGGCCCAGACTGGGCACATCAGGAGGAGAGGCTGTAGGCTGATATAGACATGTGACAGCAGCCTGTGTGCTGTTCTAATGAAGCCTCTGGCCAGGCCCTTCCCACACTGTCCACTCTTGTTCCCTTTATTCTTTATCCCAGCCTGTAGGGCTGTGGTTTTCTTTCCTCTCCATTGATAGTGAGGGGGAAGTACATGGTGCCCCACAAACACACACACCCTCAGGAAGTTGTCATTGAATGGAAAAAGTTTCAGTAGGCACTGGTAGCCTGGCTTAGTGGTCAAAGAGTAGGGTCTTAGCATTGGACCCACCCTTATCACTGCAAAAAATGGTCTCTCTTGCTTGGCATGGTGTAATATTCCTGTAGTTTCTGCACTAGGGAGGCTGAAACATGAGTGTCACCATGAGTTCCAGGGCACCCTGGGCTCCATAGTGAATACAAGACCAGCTTGAACTACATAGCAAGGACCTGTGTCAAAAAAACAAACAGTCATCACACCCTTCATGTCATGGGTTGTGAGCTCAGCATGACAGTGAGTCCCACACCACATGTTTAAAACATTTTTTGTAGAGATTGAGAAGGTATGATCATGATTTCAAATCCAGTCTGAACTCCATAGCTAATTCAAGTCTAGTCTGGTCTATCTAGCATGACTCTGTCAGAATAATAAGCATAAGTTTTATTTTAGAACAGTTTCCAATTTACAGAAGGCTTAAGACAGCACAGGAAGCTCCCTGTCCCCTCCTCCCTGGTGCTATGGACACATCACACTGAATCACCTCTGTGAACACATGATGGGTGATAAGACCCACATGGCGCAGATTCCTCTGGTTTTAACTTCTCTCAATTTTCCTTTCTTTAAATCTTTTCTGGACCACCAAGCTATGAATAGCCCAGTCTCATTTTTTTCACTTAATGTTTGGCCCCTGGGTTCCTCACCTGCTGCCCACTCAGCTGCCTGTGTGAAGTGCTGCCAGGCAGAGGCCCACAGGACAGACAGACCTCATCCTTTTCCTACTGGGCTATGCCACCACTACAGTGCCAGGCTGCCTTCATAGCCATGATACCCAGGACAGCATGTGGCATAGGTACATCCAGTGGTCTTGGGATAAGGGGACTTCTAAAGACCAAAAGAGGATGTTCATCTAAGCTGTTGGGAAACAAGTTTCTTGTTTCAGGGTTTGTGGTATTGGGGGAGGGGCTCTAGTACAAGTAGCTGATCTGAATGCCATGGTCCTAACCTTCTGTGACAAGATCTGATGAAGGCATTCGTGCATGACAGGTCATCCTTAGGGACACTGGACTGTGCATGTGTGAACACGTGCAGTGCTGGGGATTCAGCCCTGGGCCTCACACATGCACCACAATTGCTCCACCCCCAAGCCTCACCCCAGGCTTATCGGGGTTTAACATGCGAGATTTTCTTTTGATACTAGCAACTGTCACAGTACAAAGGCTGACAACTCAGGCAAAGAGCACAAACACAGGGCAGAGCAGGGAAGGAAGCCAGAACCCTCTGTAGAGGCCAGGCAGGAGCTGCAGACAGCACCTGCTCTTTCTCCAGACCCCTGCAGATGAAGGAGTCTTGGAAGTTGTGCTTCAGCACAGGGCAAGGATTAGGCTGTGAACCCTGTTTTGCATCAGAACAGGGAACCTGGGAGGACCCATGTGGCCTCTGTGAAGTCTCTGTTGCTGTCACCTGGGTGTGCAGGAGGAGCCCAGGTCACCCTGATTGGGCCAGGACTTCAGCTGGGAAGGGCAAAGCAACACCCCAAAATCAATCACCATGACTGACCAACATGTCCTCCCCCTTTCCAGAGTTCCTGGGCCTGGGCTCAGTTTTGCAACTTTAGTCTTCCTCCTTGTCCTACAAGTGGGAAGTCATGACAGGGTCCAGAGAGACAGTGCTGCAGCAGCACAAGTGGTTAGTCAGGGAATGCTACTCAGGGCTCTGACTGCCTGGGGTCCTGGTATTTCGTCATTTATTTATCTATTTATTTATTTTTGATCTTTTTGAGTCAGAATTATACAGTGCAGTTCAAGGCTGGCCTTAAAGTTGCTTCATAGCCCAGGCTGGCGTTGAACTCTCTGAGATTCCTCTGGCACAGCCTCAGCAGTCCTAGGAACAGTCATTTGACACCAAGCCAGACCTTATTTTTCGAGATTTATTCATTCATTTATTTGAGTGATCTTTCTCTCTGTGCCTGGCCATGCCCATCTCTATTTTCAGTACTGAGGTTGCCCCAGGGCCTTTGCACTGAGTGCTATCCCCAGCCTATTTTGTAGCTGTGTGCACTAGACCGGAAGTGACGCGCTGTCCCTGCCCATGCCGCTTGCCTCCTTGACCTCTGACCCTGTGGTGACCCTGGCTGAGGGACCAAGAGGACAGTTCTGCAGGCTCAGAAGAGGCCACCTCCATGGAGAAGAAAATACCTTATGGCACGCAAAAGATGTGGTGAGCAGGCTGGGTCCAGCAATGATGGGGCGGCAAGGCGGCCTCAGGGTTCTGGGAGCTGGGACCTGGCGCCCTCTTCCCACCCTCACTGCAGCTCCAGGTATGCCTGGCTGGGATCGCTGAGAGCCTGCAGGCCCAGGAGGAGCGGCCCAGCTGCGCGATTTCTTCAGCTCAGCGCTGAGATTTGAGCTTCTCAGGGACTCTGTCCGGGAGCAGGGCTGGGAGGGGCGGGGCAGGAAGGGAGCTCCGACCTCTCTAAGCCTTCCCTGCAGAGGGCTCTGCGGCCTCCCAGCCTCCCTGAGGAGGCACCGGGGTAGAGGAAGGGACTGAGGAGCCGCTGGGGCGATCCTGGGGATCCCACTGTGCCGGCTTCCTGTCCTCTCCCCCTTCTTCACCCTAGACCCAAGGGGTCAGCACTGCCCCGGGGCAGAGCACGGCACCATCAGTGGCTGCTGCTCCTGGGGTCCCTCACAGGGGCGACCCAGAGGTCCAGCATTTGTGTTTGCAGTGTGCAGGCTCCGTGCTGTCCCGGCCTCATCCTCAGGACTGCAGGCATCAGGTCGGGTTCCCAACTCCTGGGAAAGCAGGCAGCCTCCTGAGACAGGCAGGGAGTGGACGCTGCCAAGGATGGCCTTGCTGTCCCTGTGGGCACTTGTACCAGGCATTCATGACATGGCTGTGTTTGGCCTACTTTAGACCAGGAGAGGGGGGTCGTCAACCAGTTCAAAGGTTACTTCCAGATCATTTTAGGTAATTATGTGGTGTGTGTGTGCAGGGTAGCTGGTAGTTTTATTTCCAACCTACTATTTAAATGGTCACTGGTACCAGAGCTGAGGCTGTAAAATATGTCAGTTTGTTGGCAGGGGCAGAGGAGGGTGCACCAACATGGGGGAAGTTGCCTGTGGCCAGTGGCAGGGTAGTGACTCAGTCTCTGGACAGGGCAGCCAAGCGTGTCCTGAGGCCGCGTGTGGTTGCTGTTGGGCTGTCTCCTCTGCAGGAGAGTCACCCTTCACTAGGACAACTTTACACCACGCGATTGTGTTAATGTGCTCACTGCTCTTAGAGGAAGCTCAGACATCCTGTGGATCCTGATCCTGCCCTTTTCAGATAAATATTCATTCTGTGGTGTCTTTTAAGTAAACAGTTGCTTTTTCTAGTGTACATGTTTGCTGTTTCCTTCTACTTCCATATTTTTTAAAGCAGTACATTTGAATGATTCTGTCAGTTATAGTCCTCTGTTACTATATACTTAAGAAAATAGAAATACTGTATATTTTTTTAGATTGAAACCATTGTGCTTCTGTAGGTTTTTCTTTGATTTTGTAATTATTTTCTTAGATGTATAGAAGCCTTTTAATTTGATATACTCCAATTTATTGAGTCTTCATGACATTTATTGTACTTTTCTTTTTTCGGTGGTACTGGAGCTGGAACTCATGACCTCGCGCTTGCCAGGCAAGTGCTTATGCCACTGAGTTAAATTCCCGGCCCTTCATGACATTTCATGTCCTGTGGTTGCTCTGATCAGAAAATACTTGTCTATGCCAATGACTTTGAGAGTTTTGCCTTTTTTGTTTTAGTAATTAAGTATTTTTGTTTTATTATTTGGATCTTTAATCCATTTTTATTGTAATTATAGTACATGATGGCAAATAAGGTTCTAGCTTCAATCTTCTGCATGGGTATAACCAATATTCCCACCATCATTTATTTAAACCGTTGTCTTTCCTTCAGCATATTTGTCAAAGATTAAGTGGCTGCATGTGTCTAGGATTTTTTCTGCGTCCCCTATGCTATCCAGATGATCTACTTGTCTTTTTTGTGCCAGTACCATGCTATTGTTTTCACTGTAACTGTGTCATATAACTCAAAATCAAAGATTGTGGTGCCTGTTGTTTTGCTCTTATTGACCATGATTACTTTTCCTGTTAAGGTGTTTTGTTGTTCTATATACATTTTAGGATGTTTGTTTTTTAGTTTTTTGAGGAATGCTGTGGTATTTTTCTTGGGATTGTGTTTATTCCTGATATCATTTTGGTAATAACAGCCATTTTGACAATATTGGATCTGCCTATTCAGAAATGATGGACATGTTTGTGTTTTCTAATGTACTCTTTAATCTCATTTTTCAGAATATTGTAGTTCTTATATTGTATGACGTTCACTTCCTTGGTTAGATTAATGCCTAAGTACTCGGTTTTTCTTAAGGCTATTTCAAGTGGTATTGTTTTCCTAACTTCTTTCTAGTGGGTTCTTTATTGGTATGCAGGAATCCTCTTGGTTTTTGTGGATTCCTTTGTTATCCTTCTACATTGCTGAATTTGATTATTACTTGTAGAAATCTACTGGAGAAATTTCTTTGATTTCCTGGGTAAAGGATCATACCTTCTGTGAATAATAATAATGTGACTTCTTTCCTTGCTTGTCCCTTTTATTTCTTTTTCTTGCTTGATCCTTCAGGCTAAAGTTTCACATAATATACTGAACAGAAGTGGACTGATCATGAACATACTTTTGGCTGATATTATGACAGGCTTTCCATTTTTCCCCCACTTAATATGATTTTGGTCAACAGGTTTGGCAGCACTGGCTTCTATCAGAATGAGGGATAACCCTTCTACTCCTACTTTCTTTGAGGTTCTCTGAGTAGATGTCAGATTTTACTTTATTTTGTGCCAGGGATTGAACTCATGACCTCATGTTTGCCATGCAGGCACTTATGCCACTGAGCTAAATGCCTGGCCCATGGATTTTACCACTCTTTTAACTTGTCTGCTGAGAAAACCATGTGATTGTTGTACTTGCTTCTCCAGTATGTGATGAATTGATTTGTGTATGTTGAACAAATCTTCCATTCTTGAGATGAAGCCTACTTGGTCATGATGTATGATCTGTTTTATTGATTTGTTGTCCTCTGCTTGCCATTACCTTGTTGAGGATTTTCGCATCTGTGTTCTTTAACACATTCACAATAGGCCCGAATTTCCTATGTCTGACTGCCATGTTGTTTGAAGTAGCAGTGGAACAGTGCATGACTGCAGGATTTATACCAGCAGTGATACAAGCTTCTCCCAGGAGACTCATGCTTGTATCAGTGGAGGATCAAGGCTAAGGAAATGTGTTAAAGAGATTGGCCTGTTGTAGTCATTTTCAGTCTGGCCTTTGGTTTGGGAATTAAGGTAACCCTCGCTTCTAGGAATGAGGTTGGAAGTAGTACTTCCCTTTTAATTTCATTAAGGAGTTTGAGGCCTTTTACCATTAGTTCTTATCCAATTGAGTGGTTAATTTCTTGAACCCTGGACTTCTCTTCGATGGTGTTTTATTAATTCCTTGATTTTGTGGCCTCTTGTAGGACTGTTCTGAAATTTCACCTTCTTAATTCAGATTGTTTTTTCCCCTCCTTTTCCTTTTTGAGACAGGGTTTCACTATATAGCTGGGGCTAGATGTCAGGTCACTTTGTAGCCCAAGCTGACCTTTAACTCCCAGAGATCCTGCCTCAGCCTCTCAAGTGCTGAATTTATAGACATGTGCCACATGGCCCAGTGATTCAGTTTGGATAATTCATATGTGTTAAGGAATGTATCCATTTATGTCATATTCTCAAATTTATTGATTTACATGTTTTAAAATAACTTAATCTTGTGAAGTTTTGCAGAATCCCTTTTGATTTCACATTTTTCATTTCTAATTTGGTTGATAAGGGTCTTTCCTTTCCTTCTTGGTAAATTTGTTCTAAGGATTGATATATTTTGTATATTCTTTGAAGAGCTAGCTCTTTCATTCGCTGATTTTGTTGTGTGTTTTGTTCTCCATTTGTTAATTTCTACTCTCTTCTTTATAATCTTTCCGGATACTTGCTTTGGCTTTGGGTTATTCTTCTTTGGGCTTGCTCTGTTTTCCTATGCTGGGCATTCACAGCATCGACTTCCTCGTTAGGACTGCTTTTATTATAGGTTGTTATATGTTGTAAATACATTATCATTTGAATCTAGAAACTTTAATTTCTTCCTTGATCTCTTGTTTGACCCCTTTATTATTCATGGTTGCATTATTTGATTGCCACAGTTTTGCAGAATTTCTCTTGGTTTTTGGCCATTGTTTTCTAGTTTCATTGCACTATGATGTGATATTATAAGTGAAATAATTTCATTGTTTTGTATTTATTTAAGCAAGCTCTATGGGCTATGATATGTGTTTTGGAGCCAGTTCCTTGTGCTAGTGTACTTGGTGTCCTGTGGAACAGTGTGTGGATAACCATAATGTCCGTGTGTTTGAAGGCATAGTTCACCCTTGGTATTTGTTAGCTGACTTTCCATGCTGTGGATCTGTCTGATACTATGAAAGTCGCCATTACTAAAAGGCAGTGACAGAGCCCAGGGAGCTAGTGAAAGGAAATGCTGCCGCAGGGCAAATAATCTTTGAATGGTTGTTAGGGCTCTAGCCCCCAGGGATCTTGGTGTTTCTTCTTTCTTTCTTTCTTTCTTTCTTTCTTTCTTTCTTTCTTTCTTTCTTTCTTCTTTCTTTTCTTTATTTATTTATCTTTTTGTGCTAGAATTATACCATGAAGTTCAGGCTGTCTTGAACTCACTTTGTAGCCGAGGCTGACCTCAAACTCTGGGATTCCTCTGACTCAGCCTCAGCAGTCCTGGGCACAGACAGTTGACACCAGGCCAGGCCCTATTTTTCCATATTCATTCATTTGTTTGTGTACTCCAGTGATCCACCTTTCTCTGTGTGCCCATATGGAATTTCAGTATTGGAGTTTGCCCCCAGGGCATTTGCACTGGGTGGTAACCACAACCCATTTTGTATCTGCAACAGTGAGGCTGGAAGTGGATTTTTTTGGTTGTTTGTTTTTTGTACTGGGGATTGAACTGACAACATTTTGCTTGCCAGGCAGCGTTTATGAAGCTGAGCAAAATCCCCAGCCCCTAGTGAGGCTGGAAATGAAGCACTGTCCTTGCCCAGTCTGAAGGTCTTTGTTACCTCTGACCCTGTAATGACCCAGGCTAAGAGACCAGGATGGTGGGCAGGATCAGAAGAAGCTGCCCCCAAGGAGAGGATGTGGCCCAGTGGCTCATGAAAGGATGCAGTGAGCAGATCGGGCATGAAAGGTCACATGCCATTTTGGGTGGAGGCACAGGGTGTGGGAAGTGGGGACCCCAAAGCCCTCTTTCCACCTGCACTTCCTGTCCTGCTCAGCAGGTGCCGGGCCACACTGGCTGCAAGCTTTAAGCTTCTGCTCTGCTCTGTCCTCCTGCGGAGAGCAGGGCAAGACTGGGCCTTGCACAGGGCTGAACCAAGCCTTGGACAGGGCACAGCACAGGGAAGGAGGTGCCTGGTGGGAAGGGGAGCCAACCTCTCTGAGCTTCTCTGCAGAGGGGGAGTTGCTGCTTTCAGAGGAAGCTCTCAGACAGCTGCTGATCCTGAACCTGTTGTTTGCAGATAAAGTTTCATTCTGGGGGTGTCTTTAAGGCAATCATTGATGTTTCATGTGTAAATAATTGCTTTTTTTATAATTGAAACTTTTTTAGAGCACTCCATGTGAATGATTGAGTCAGTGTTACTAATATACTTACAAAATATGAATACCATATATCATTTTGTAGATTTAAGGTTTTTCTTTGCTTTTGTAATTATTTCCTTTGCTGTGCAGAAGCCTTTTAATTTAATACACACCAGTGTATTCATTCCTCATGCTATTACTTGTCATTGGTATTGTGTTCAGAAAGTACTTGGCCATGCCTATGACTTCAAGAATTTCACCTATTTTTTCTTTGAGCTACTAAATATTTCTTAATATATTTTCTTTTATTAGTAGATCTTTGATCCATTTTTATTTTAATGTAGTGCATGTTGAAAGACAGGGCTGGGGATTGAGCTCAGCAGCATAAGCACCTGCCTTGCAGGTACGCAGTCCTGAGTTCTATCTCTGGTGCCAAAAAAAAAAAAAAGGAAAGAAAGATAAGGCTTAAGCTTCAATCTTCTTCATGTGCATAGTCACTATTACCAACACCATTTATTAAAACAGCTCTCTTTCTTACAGCACATGTTTTTGGCTCATTTATCAAATATTGGATGCCTGAATGGTCTAGGGTTTTTTCTGCATCCTCTTCTGATCCATTGCCTGTTTTTGTGGCAGTACCTTGCTATTTTTTATCACTTTAACTTTGGAATACAACTTGAAATCCAAGATTGTGATGCCTCCTGCTTTTCTCTTGTTGTCCATGATTACTTTTCCCATTCTGGGTGTTTTCTGGTTCTATATAAATTTTAATTTTAATTTTTTTTTAGTTCTGTGAGAAATGCTGTGGTATTTTCCTTGGTATTGTGTTTATTCCTAATACCATTTTCATAGTATGGTCATTCTGACAATATTGATTTTGCCTTTTCAGAAACAATGGATGTGTCTGTACATTCTAATATCCTTTTTGATCTCATTTTTGAGAGTATTGTAGTTTTCATGTTTCAGTTCCTTCACTTCCTTGGTTAGATTAATTCCTAAGTATTTTATTTTTCTTAAGGCTCTTTGAAATAGTACTGTTTTCTTAACTTCTTTCTCAGTGAATTCATTATTGGTATACAGAAGTTTTATGTATTTTTGTGTGTTCATTTGGTATTGTCCTACATTGTTGAATTTGATTATTGCTTTTAGGAATCTTCTGGGGAAATTTCTTCGATTTTCTGTGCCAAGGATCACATCATGTGTGAATAATGATAATTTGACTTTTTCTTTGCCTATTTGTGATCCTTTTATTTCTTTCTCTTGCATGATCCCTCCGGCTAAATTTTCAACTAATATACTGCACAGGAGTAGTGATACTGAACATCCCTTTGGCTGATTTTATAAGAAAGGCTTTCAATTTTTCTCCATTTAATATGTTTATTGGCAGTGTGTTTAACATCAGTGGATTTTATCTAAATGAAATAAAGTCCTTCTCTGGTTATTTTATTCCCATTTCCTTTTGTTTTTGTTTTTATTTTTGAGTGGATTCCTTGACACACGTGTTATTAAACCTAAATCACCACACATGTTCTACTGTCTACTTCTTAGTTTTTCCATTCTCTTCACATGTCTACTGAGACAATCATGTCACTTATGTACTTGCTTCTATATATGTGATGGTTTCATTTGTATTTTTTGTTTTTATTTGTGTATTTATTTTTGAGAGAGGATTTCCCTATGCAGTTCAGGCTGTCCTTGAGCTCACTTTGTAGCCCAGGTTGGCCTCAAATGCACAGTGATCCACCTGTCTCACCTCCAAAGTATTGGGATTACAGGAGTGGGCCCCCACATCTGGCTTTGATTTGTATATGTCGACTAACATTACGTTCCTTAGATGAAGCCTACTTGGTCATCATGATGTATGATCTGCTTTACTGATTCATTACCCTGTGTTTGTCATTATCTTGTTGAGGATTTTTGCATCTATGTTCATTAACACACTCACAATAGGGCCATATTTCCTGTCTCACTGCCATGGTGTTTGAAGTAGCAGTGGAAAATATATCTGTGTCCAGTGCGTGACTATAGAACTTACACCACCAGTGAGAAAGCTGACACCTAGGACAGACACGCTTGTATCAGTGAAGGATCAAGTTTGAGGAAATGTGTAAAAGTGATTGACTTGCATTAGGTAGTCCTTTTCAGTTAGATCTTTTTCTGTTTGGGGTATTAAAGTAATACTGCCTTCTATGAAAATGTTGGAAAGTAATCTTTTCATTTTAATTTCATTCAAGAGTCTGAGGCATTTTGACATTAGATCTTCCCCAGAGTTCTCATCCAATTGAGTGTTGAATCTAAGCCTTGGGCTTTTCTTAGTTGGTAGGTTTTTATTCATTCCTTGATTTTGTTGCCACTTATTTGACTCTTTGGAGCTTTTACCTTCTTGATTAAGGTTTTGGG
>PVJX010036728.1:0-17423 GCA_004027295.1 Dolichotis patagonum | reverse complement strand
GCTGCAAATACAGAAAATAGCATCAGAGTAGGCCTCAGAAAAAAAAGCATCAATATTATTCTTTCAATAGAAATATCTAGCAGTGAACATAAGCATCTTGCTTACCTAAAAATATTTTTCAAGTTTCATGATTGTACATAAAATTAAAATCAATACTTGCATTTTAAAATAAAATGTAATGCTAACTTGATGCTGACTTTGTGAAAATATTGATTTAAACTATTAGCTTAGTAGTAGAACATTTATACAATATGTGCAAAGTCCTAGGTTCTATTTCTTGTACAGTCAAAAAAAATTTTTTTGGAAAATGTAATGTTAAAACAGTCCTCCAGAGTCTGGGGTTGAATTATTGTTTGGGTACAACTACTAGCAAATGCTTCAGAGTTCTGTTTACATTTTTACCGGCAGCTGTGTTATTTATTTGAATTAAGATTTTTTTCCCACAGAGGAGATTTATCACAGTAAGACCTTTACATTCTGTGAGGTTACACGTATAAAGAAAATCATGCCTCTACCTCGCTGATGGTGGTTAGTGACTAGGGGGTTGTCCTGCGGGATGCGCCGGTCTTCAGGCAGGAAAAGGCCTGGGTTAGTAAGGTCTCTGTTCTCCTCCTCACCAGCCTTGCCTGTGGACTTCTGCTTAGCATCCTGCATGGTCAGCCCCCTCCTCCTTTCCTTGTTTAGATTTGACCTTTTCTGCCATGAGGTAAAATCAGTTTCAGTGTCAGTAATTCATGTGACACTCTGAGGACATACTAAAGCTACAATGCGCTTCCTGCTGTTCCGTGACAATGGTGCTTGGCAAGGATTAAGACAGTAGTGAGAATTGAAGTCTTTTGTCATTATTTTTAATTATTGAGACATAAAACGTTACTTTAAAAAATGCATACCAACAACTGTTTCGTTCTGAGAATAATGAACAGTTTCCTCCTTCTAGGAACTACCTTATTCTTTAGCCTTTTACTTTTAGTGATGTCTTAGAACCGTCCAAAGACTTCATCTTGATTAGTTCTGTTTGATAAACGGAGGCATTCCTAAAATCCTGTCAGTGCAAATATTCTATTTAAAACAGAAAAGCATAGAAATCGTCTTAAATATATATCGGAGCCAAACTCATAATCACATATAATCACCTTGAATAGTTGGAGCTATACACAACCAGTTTCATAGTGAAAAGGTAGCTATTTTCATTAACTTTCCACACCTTCATTTTCTTGCGTTACACTTTGCCCAAACATATTGTAAACGTCACTTGTGGAAACCCAAAGTGTGGCACGTGTAAAAGCACAAAACATTACCTTGGGAGTAAGTGTGAGAATGAGTCGGGCACTGGCATCTAGGAAAAGAAAAAAGCGACGTCAAAATGGACACTCTGTGGTACCCAGAGGGTGAAGGTGGGGTCCTTGGTTTCCATAGGGATCCAGCTCTTACACGTTTAGGGGCTTCGGCCAAATCCGCCTAAGTTCATTGTGTCCGGAGGCCTCTCCTGGCTCACCCACCAGGCTGCGGACTTTCCTTTCATTTCTCCTGCATTTTTTCTTCCATCAAGCTCTGGGTTCTTTCTGGGAAGCCTTCTCCGGACCCATGGGCCTCACTGGTCACCTCTTCGGGTCCCCACCCCTTCTGAGCCTTAGGCTCTGCGCCTGTCCTGTCCCCGGGAGACCCCAGGGCCCTGACACCCAGCACACCCTCCTGCTCCCCGAAGTCGTCATCCCCACAGGTTTTCCACGTCAAGTTGGGACGCTTTCCCTGTCCTGGGCGCCGCCTATTTCTCAGTCTGTCTTCTGGCTTCTCTTTCTTCCTGCTTAGTTTTTTTTTTTTTTTTTTTAATGGTCGGTTGGACGTTATCATACTAAGGTCTCAGTAGTTGTGTGAGTGTGTGACCTCTTTGCCCTATTCTGCCAAAATTCAAATTTGGAATTAAAACATCCGAGGTGGAAGGCGGGAACGAACGGATTTTAGGGGCCCTCCGGATCTCAAAACTTTGAGAATTGGAGAAATCAAAATAGGGTGGAAGCAGGAGTGAGGTACAGGTCAAGGCTGCCACCTAGCGGTTGCAGCCGCAGCGGGGCTCTGGCAGGGGACACAAACACAGGCCAAAGCCAATAGCTTGGTCCTTCCGCTCAGGAGTGGGCTCTACTTTCCAGGACTTGCGCCCAGTGAAGGCCTCCGAGAACAAGCAAAGCAAAGCAAAGGTTAGGAAAATACCCAGGCACAAAGCTTTCCAACGCGAAGCTCCAAGACGTACATGCTTCCTCTTCCTACCTGCTTCTCTTTATGTCAAGCTCCGAGGCTACCTCAACTCACTTTAAAAAACTTTTTGGATTTTTATGTGCATGTTTGCGGTACATAATGAATACATTCATCGTGGGGAGTTGGCATATGTACATGACACAGCTTAATTCTTTTTACTTCTCCTCCCTCCCTCTCTTCTGCCTCAATCTACCATTTTCCTTACCTATGGTTCCCGTTCTATCCTCTTGCCTTCTGAGGGTTCCATTTGTATTGCATTGTAGTAAGGGGTTGTGAGAACAATGAGAATGAGGACACAACATTTATAACATTGTTTATGATGGTCACCCAGAGTTAACACAGAAAGTGCAGGAAATCGGTCCACAACATTAAAGACAGAATGTTCAGCCAAGGGCCTGAATCCCACAGTAATGTCCTGCATGAATCTAGCCGAAAATCTAGAGCCCATGACATTGCCACCCACGAGTCCAACTGGCGGTCTAAAGCCCACAAGAAGGACTCACAGCAGTCTGTTTTACAGATCTGTGCTGGGAAGGCCCACAGGTCAGCGGTGGCAGCTAGAAAGTATGCCAGCAGGGTGAAGGAGCTGTGTTGGTGGGTTGAGGGTTCTACACTGGAGCCAAAAAGTCATACTTAAAATAAGAACCAGGGCTGCCCCAAAATGTATCACAGCCATCCTCAGTGACAGAGGTCCCGAGCTCCTCCAATGATAACAACAGTCGAGTACATGCCAGAAAACCAGCACACGTTTCTCCTGGAGATTAAGTGGCACACGTCTTTCCCTCCAGAGTAAGGAAGCGATGCTCGATGTAAGGACCGGAGCTCCTCCAAAGTGAGCCACAGCCACTCTCACCAGCAAGGTCCCGAGCTCCTCCGATGACAATGGCTGAACTCACATTGGGGAAGCTAGTCATGATGAGTCCCTCCAGAATAACCAATGGCTCAAACAGCAACACTTGGGAGAACCCACAATACCTAGCTTCTCCTCCACATCTCTATTTATGCTGGCAACTTTCCTCAGGTGCAACATCTACGCTCAGCACCACGCTGATTTAGTTCAGCTGGCGTTAAGTTGACCACCAGTTTTTAATCCATATCATATTGCATTTCTAGAGCTCTCCATTACTTGATCCTTCTCATCACACTTGAAGAGTTTTCATGCTTGAAATTCTCAGGATCACTCACCTTCTGTTCTCCCCTCTTGGTTCCAGAACGCTGCCTCTCCAGCATTCGGGCTGGCTCCTTGCTTCTCCGGCTTCTTGGCTCCTCTCTGGCAGCACTGATCACAAGGAGCTACCCCGGGCTTGGTGGGGGAACTCTTTTGTTGGCCTCCACATCTCCCCATTTGTCTGGGTTTCCTGTTTTTCCTCTCCTTCCCCCACTCTACCCATTCCTTAAGTGCCAGGTTTTATCCTGTGCTGCCTTCAACTATTCTGTCCCTCCCTTCTTCGTTGCCATCAAAGCTTCAGGCATTTCTCTACCTGAATCCACCCACTTCTCTGGGTCCTTACCAGGACAGTCCAGTGATGATACTACTACCTTGTTTAAAGTTGGTTCTATGGCAGATAAAGTCCAGGGCTGGCCTGGCTGCGGTCTCCAGCTTAGTCCTTTATACTGCTGCATCTCTGCGTTTTGGCTTCTGGAACTGTTTTGCTTGAATGAGCCACAATCTTTCTGTTACTCCTCCCTTCAGAACTTTGCTCCTATTAGGACCCTGCCTGGGACATACTTTCCTTTCCTCTTCTTTGGGATAACTTGTGTTGTTTTCCATCAGCTTTCCTGGCAGTCTTTACTGAGGCCCAAGACTTTCCCTGTGATCTACACTACTGTGCCTCTCTCCCCATTAAAACTTCGAACCTTTTCACTCCACCCCTGTAGCCATTCTGCTCCAGTCACTAGAATGCGCTGATATTGCACTCATGCCACGCTCCCTCCCCATGGAACTGTTCCAAAAACATTTTGTGAACACTGGTGCCAAAGGATATGAGTTGCATGATAGCTGTATGAAGTCACAGGCTTAGAACAAAGAATTTAAACACAGCTAAACAATTTCTCCCTTCTCAGAGTCCCTTTATGTGTTAAGGTATATCCTGATTCTCTAAGAGGGCTATTCAGATTCAGTAGCTTCCCAAATTAACTTGGCCATGGAATTCCTTCATTATGGGCTATTAATGTTTGAAAGTGAGAAGTACTACTTTAGTAGCAAACACAATTCCTTAGCAGAGAACAGAGAATGTGAAGGCAAAATTCTGGGTTCAAACTATGGCTATGTCATTTACTGACACTAGACAAATTACTGTTCTCCACGCCTTTATCTACGACAGAGGACGATAGTACAGTATGTCATAGGCTTGTTGTAGGATGTTTTCATTGTTGAATTAGTGCTTTTAATGGTACATATAAAGTATGTGGACAGTAGCTGGCATATGATAGATGTGCAGTAAAGGTTAGGTTTTTTTATTCTCTCACCACTGCCTTACCTGTTCTCACCTCCCACTGTGTGGGGCCCAGGCTTTCCTTTTGGATCCTGGAACTGTAACTCTCTTTCTGGGGTTGCTTTTTCCTCTGCCTGAAATTCCTTTCTAGTCCCTCTCTCTTCTCCACATCTATCTGCACTGTTAACCTCAAACTTTCCCACTTTTTAAAAAGCCTATTTATGCACTTGGAATTCAACAAGTAACATATTTGTCAGATGACTACTATTTATGTACCTGGCACTTTTGGGGGCAGACAGGTCCTAACATTTAAAAGACGGATTCCCCATACCTGTCAGGAAGCATAACTCCCTGTGATTTTTTTTTTTTTCCCTTCAACCTCTGCTGTGATTATTAACAGGTCAGGTTTTTGGTTTGCCCCCTACTCAGATGTCCCATTAAACTTCTAACTGTTCCAGTCTTTCAGCACTTACACAGAATGGTTTTTGGCACATAGCGCCCAGCAAATGTACGTTGGGTGGATACATCAATTTGTCTTGGTCGCCGCACCAAGGTCTGCACTGCCTGCCAGCGTGAACCTGGTCGTTTTGGCCGAGCCTGTTTCCTCAGTGGTAGCAAAACACTGCAAAACGTGCCATAACTGCACCGCTCAAGATTGCACTGCGCATTTTGTGACAACACTGTTGCACCCAAGCATATGCTGCATTACATACAAGGCCTTAATTTTTTGAAAGCAACCGGACTTAAGGACTGCCCGGCCCGTGCCCTGCACCCTCCCCCCCCCCACCCGCACTCACGCTGCGCGCTGCAGTTGCCTCAGCAAGTGCGCGACCCGGGCTCGGGCTGCGGCGGCCATGGCTGCTAAGTCCTCCAGGCCACCCAGCCCGCCACGCCCCGGCTGCTGGCCAATCCCGGCCGCTGCACTCCACCTGCCCCTGGGTTGCGACAGCACACGCTCTGCAAGGCTGCAAGGCTGCAAGGTTGCCAGACCCAGCTTTACGAAGCACTGGTTCAGGACCCTAGACCATTTTCCCACGCGGAGCCACTGCCCAGCTGCCAGGCCCCACGATCCGGCTCTAAGACTGCCACCCTCTGTCACCTTACAAGACTCTACATGAAAGCGTCTACTCTTTACAAGATGGAGATGGGGAAAAGGGAGAGGAACGATGCACTTTTCCTTTCTGAACTCATTAAAACACTTTAACTTCTTAAAAGTATTTTTAGAGTAAAGTATCAAGTCACTGCGTTTAAGTTTTCAACCATAATTCAGAATCTTAAAAAATAAAACAAGTCCTAGAGTCCTTGTGTGTTTCTGTAACAGGGCAAGTACTGTATCCCACTGTGGAATCAAAGCCTGAAAACAAACAACCTCAAAACGTCAGAATTTGAAAGCTGTGTTCTGTGAATTTTTTCATGAAGTTGCTCCAGGTGGCATTAGATGGTTCTGTGGATGGTTAGAACTTGCTATGATTACACTACTACACCCTGGGAGAGCTTAGCAGTACTAAACATTCACATTATTAATGTTAGTTATTATGATCTATTCACTGCAATTCTGAGAACTTATACTGTACAAATGGAACTGCATTTTAAAAAGGGGGATGACAAAGCTACTCCCCAATTTTAATTTCCTATCAACTGTCAGAGCAAAAAGAGCAAACTGACTCACTCTATTGCAGTGAAGTCCCCGCCCCATTCTGGATCTACTCTGGATCACTTCCAGGAGATACTTACTTGTATGGAGATGAGTTTACTAAAGTCAAAGTAGAGACTCATACAGAAGATGACCCAGGGCAGCTATCAACGTTTTGCCTCCTAATCAAACCGACATGGGACAATTTAACAAATTAATCCAAAGATAGTGATATTCTGATTAAGGGTTTTCTGGGTCTCTTTCTCTTCCCAAATGGGTTATAAATACTGAGAAATACTTAAGTATTGTCTAGAAAAATAAAAGTTACCATTATTTTTAGTGTAGCCCAAATTTATCACATACATCAGCATGTACAGTGCTGGAAGTCGTTTTTTACATACATCAGTTGTACCAGACTTTTAATTTTATACTTAACATTAAAAGGTTTGAGTTTTTCTAGTAAATGACCTCATTGAAAGCATTATAATTTACCTATTTTCTGTTTTTAAGAAACAAAAATAATTTGTGCTGGGTACCTAGGTCACTAACTTCATGTCCATTCTACCAATAGTCAAAAAGTTAAAAATACTAAACAGACACACTTTCATTAAATAATCTTTAGAAAATAACTTTTACTCTCTGATAATCATACAACTTTGTTATAAAAATAATGTAGGAATGTGTAAATCACCTACTAACTTCCTGAAATATGACCAAGTTTTAACCCCATACCCAAAATTAAGATGAAAACATAACCCTTAAAGAACAGAATTCATTCCTGGTTTCAAACCAATTATTCCCCCAATTCTTATGCTGTCAAACACACCCATATCTTCAGCTAAGTTCTCGGTTAATTTGTACAACAGTGGGAAACACACTTGTGGAGAGGGCAACTGTGTCCCTTCAGCTGCCAAGTTCAACGAAAGCAACAGTCACCTCATTTGTCCACCCTCCACAACTTAACATTTTATATACACAGTACAGTTGTCACTTAGCAGAACAAGTCCGAGCGTGAAAGTTACTAATTCCTCCTCTTTCCTCCTTTGCTCTTTCCACCCAAACCAGACGGCCAGGATTGCCTCTTGCCTCCCAAACCTCCTTTTCTCTTCCTTCCCTGGCTGGGAGGGCCACCTTTCCTCTTGCCCCCAGCTCCCTGTCGGGCCCCCTTTCTCTTGCCCTTCGTGCCCATTTTCTTCCTCTTGGCGGCCTCCTCTTGGTCCTCCTCTCTCATCTGCTTATTGGTGGCCCTGGTCACGTCCAGCTTAGGTTTCTTGCTGTTCATGATGCGAAGTAGCTCCAACTGGTTCTTTTTCTCGGCTGCAAAGTCCCCGAAAAGGGGCTGGAACTTCCTCTTCTTGCCCGAGCCCCGGGGCGCCTTCTCCTTGGGGAGGCGCTCCTGGAAGCGCCCCACCGAGGCGGTGGAGATCTTTGCTACCTGCATGGCGCGGCCCAGCTCCTCCTTACTCTGGTGTCCCGTGGGGTGCATGCCGGCTGTGCTGGGCAGCTGCGTCTTGTGCGCGCGGGCCAGGTTACGCAGCCGGTTCAGCTCGTTCTTGGCCACGCGTTCCTTCTTGGCCTGAATCCGCTTGGCAAACTGGTCTTCCAGGGGGTCGGCGCTATCGGGCACTTCGATCAGCCACTCCTTAGTATCGTCCCGGGCGCGCTTGTAGCCCCAGCGGCGCTGCCACTGGCCGCTAATCTCGTCCCACACCAGGTTGGTCTTCTTCTTGGGACGGATGCCCTTGAGACGCGCGAACTGCTGCCAGCGTGTAAGCGGTCGCGGTTTGGGCACTGGCTTCTCGCGCGGCAGGCGGGTTGTGGGCTCCGGCAACCGCGCCACCACCGCCTCTTCCACGCGCTCGGTGGGCAGCTGCCACAGCTGGTTGATGAGCAGCTGCGTGTTGTCGCGCGCCAGGGCTTGCAGCTCTGCCTCCGGCGCCGGGCCGGCCTGCCGCAGCGCCGTCGGGGGGTTCCGGTCTGAAGCCAGCAGGTTGCCCAGATCAAACTCCAGCTCTAACTCCTTGTGCACCGTGATGCGCTGCAGCTTCTCTACCTCGTCCTGCTCTGCCTTCGCCAGCAGCTCTTCCACGCTGGGGCCCTCCATGGCTCCAGCTCAGCTCTCTCGCTTTAGTGCAGCTGTAGAAGTTACTTTTCCAACAGCGGTGGACCAGGTACCGGCAATGCCACCACGTGCAAACACCGAGACACTCGACCCGGAAGAGAAGGGTTAACTTCCGGGGCAACCGGAACTAGCTCAGGATTGGGACGACTGAAAGAAAGACCGGCAGAGGGCGGTGTTGGAGAGCGGATGGCGTTGGAGGTGGGGCCCTAGGCACTAACCCGGATGTAGGCGGCATTACAAATTCCAAGACCTGTTTGGGACTTCGACTCCCAGGATGCACCGGGCTGGAGGCGGTCGGCATCCGGCGCGGGTTGTTCGAGTTGCTGGGCTTCATTTGGCTGGGTTCCAAGTCGATTGAGTGTCAAGCCTGAATGTAAAGGTATTTCAGTAACCAACCCTGCCGGGGGGAAGATTTATTTTACTGGAGTCGTAGCCCGCCTTCGGAGTCCCACGTGTGAGCGGAGAGGTTCAGATCCACGGCAAGGGAGGTGTGGAGCTGGGTCTGCGGCACCCCGGCGGAATGACCCGCTCCTGGGTCGCCTCTTCGCGTGACCAAAGACCCCGCCGGGCTCTTCACTTTTGCCGCCTGATTCCAATTCCCGTTGTGCCGGTATTTAACCTTCGGCTACTTGTTGAGGGCTTAATTTTTGGCGGGAGGGATTGAATCCCGCGCCTTCGTACTGAGCTACATTCCCATTGTTCTCCCAGAGTACTGGACAGGCAAGGGCCACTACGCCAGTCTTCTTTAGACCTTTTAAAAAGACTCCTAGATCGGAATACTATTATTCCTTACTTTGTAGGGCTGTCGTACTATGTTCCAGGGGAAGCTCAGAACAAGTCCTGAAACGAGCACTCAGTAAAGGTTAACTGAATGCCAAATTATTAGTTCATTATGGCTCAGGGAGCTAGGACAGTGTTATTTAGTAACTTAAAACACAGGTTTCTTGAGAGTCAGTTTGCCTGTTTATTGTTTACTGTGTTTTCTTGGACCTGTTGGACCTAAGCCCTATTCATGAGGTGATAAATATGAAACATTATTTCCTAGTACACAAGAAAAACTGTAAAGTGTTAACTTTTCTTGTTACCATGTTATTTACATTGATGAAAAAGGAAGGTTTAGGAGTTAAGTTGATTTAGGTAGGGTCATACAACTTGAAAACGTAGGAACAGGAGATAATCTTAACTATGTCTTCTTTGCAATGTCATAGGAGATCTTCATAGTCAAAAAGTATAGTCTGTTAACCAGCAGCATATCTTCACCCGGGAGCTTGATAGAAAGGCAGAGTTTCAAGTCTCACCCCAGGTGTAATTTTATTTTAATAACATCCCTAAGTGATTATTATGTACATTGAAGATTGGAAGAGGTCATGCTGGAGAATTAATAGAACATAATAGCAGTTTAAACTCAGTTGAAATTCAGCATTCAAGTTGTCTCTGCTTTCTTCCTTTTAGCAAAACCATTTTAGGATCCCCCCCCCCCCCACTGAGCCTTTGCATTAACACCCAGCATCAAGTTTTAAAGGTCAGTAACCCTAGGGACCAAGGCTAAGTCAAAGAAGCAAACTTATGTAACATAATAGTGAGAGAATAACAATAACTAATATACTGTATATCTTCTTCAAAATAGTTATAGTAGAAGACATAAAAGATTCTCTCTTTGTAATATAGAACAGTTAAGTGTTTAATAGGAAGTATAAGTAAGTGGGACTTTGCTCCTCTGTCATTCTTCTGTATAAGAAAAAAAAGAGCAGGGATTGATTCTTTTTCACTGAATGAAATGCTGTTTGTTCTGGATCATGTAGGCCATTTCTTAATTGAACTATAATTGGTTTATATTTTATGGTTTTTAATAGTCCAAATGGATTTTAATTTTGCTTAAGATAGGAGACTGAATTTTACTTCCACTAAGTACTTTACACATAATAGTATTTAATACATGGCTTTGAAAGACTACATTATAGGCTTTTCTAAATTGTAAGGGCATTAGTATTGGCTGTGTTAGATTCAAAGTGAACAAAAATAGTAAGATTGGGATTTGGGATTTTAAAACTCTTGATCTGATACTATAAAAATAAAATGTTAAACAGTCTGTCAGCAACAAAAACACCTTATGGAAGCAAATGGTTAAGTGGTACTCTAGCTTGCATTTGTTCCATTCTTCTTGTAGGCAAGACTGCAGTGTCAAGAAAAAGCTTACCAAAGATGTGAATATTGTATATCTTTATTAAATTACCCAGCTTAGCTGCTGCCTCTTTGCTGCCAGCTGCTTGATTGATATGTGTCTTAGAAATACCCTAGGAGCATCTGTAATATTTTCCTGCCTCCATTCTCTTTATTAGGATATTCCTGCAGATTTACCTTCCATGGTGATCAAATCAAACTCTCTCCTCTACCTAACAGAAGAGTGATTGTTTTTGGATGTCCCTGAGCTGGTCCTGGCAGCTCGTTAAAATTCATGTTGTAACTGTCCTTGTGAAGTAGAGTGGAACTCTCATGGGGATAAGAGACGAAGGGATTCTCGTTTATCCGTGGTGTGTTTCCTACTAGTTTATCTTTTTCCCTATCCTCTCACCAGCGATTTATGGAATGCACCCTTACCTTTCTTTTCTCCCTACTCTTGTAAGAGTTGATGTGCTGTAACAGCTGGGAGGTGCCTGTCTCTAAGGACAAGCATGACCACTGTTCCATTCTTACACAAGAAAGAAAGCCCTTAAAACAAGAAGAGGTTTCTAAAAAATTCTGCATTCAAGATCCAGTTGTTGGGGTCCACAAATTATAAAGTGAGGCTGGCTCCCTTTGAGTCTGCTCTTGCCTTGTGGGCCTGTTGGGATGCAGAAACCCCTGCTTTCTCTCAGCTAAGGCCCAGGCTCTACGGTCCCTGGGTCCCTGGCCGTGGCTGGCACTACTGGGCAAGATAAGGTCTGCTGAGAACAATACAAAGGAAGCAGGTACCCAGGTATGAGGAAGAATCTAAACTTTTGTTTCTTTTCTGATGCTAAACTTGTTCTTCATTCTACTACAGTGGCTCCTCCAGGAAAAGTACACTACACTTCTCCCCTGCACTTTGCACTGATTAATAAAGAACTCGACCAGCCGAAGAGGTCTTTTTCTTTGCCAGTCCTGAAGCACTGACCTCCCAGTCCCCCTTATGTATTCTTAATATTATCTCTGACTTGTTTCATCCTTTGTGGTACCCCTCATACAGGCAGCTGGGGGTCTTCAGGTCTCTAGAATCCAGTGAAAAATTATCAGAACCTAGCAACTTTATAAATGCTTGTCTATTTTGTTAATTGACCTGTGATCTCCATCAACGCTTTGACCTCTTTGGTTTTTCTTGTCACACTGAAGGTGTCCTGTTTTCAGTTCCTTCCTAAATAAGTTTTTGCCTTTAAAGTGATCCTGTTGGCTCAGTTTTAATTTTCACTGTTACTGAAGCAAGTTCCCATGCATGATTCTTGTATACTTTATGCTTGTTTTCCAAATATTTCTAACCCCAATCTTCTTTTTCATCTTTGCTGTCTCTCCAGAGCTTTGAAAACATTCCTCATAAAGGCAAAAAAAAAAAAAAAAAAAAAAAAAAAAAAAAAAAAAAAAAAAAAAAAAAAAAAAAAAAAAAAAAAAAAAAAAAAAAAAAAAAAAAAAAGAAAAGAGAGAGAGAGAGAGATGCAGGCAGAAAAAGCAACTATACTTTTGTGGCAATTGCTATGAAATTTCTAATTAACAAAAATGAACCTATAAGGGAAAGGGTTTTTCTCCCAACCAAATAGTGATAGGAAGATAAAAGACATGAAAGTACTGTTTTTTTTCATCTTTCTTCAATATGCAGCTACTTTGGTCAATAGAACTTTTTTAAAAAAGCAGGTTCTTAATTTTTTGGATGATGCATTGAAGGGAGAGGTGGGCCCTTAGATAGGGTTAGAATAGGGACATAAATCTTTTAAAAGGTAGGAGAAAAACAGCCACTTTTGTGATTTTTACCCTTGAAGTAGGCAGTCTGATTTTGCTTTTGCCTTTGCACAGACAGTACTCTCTGCTGGTTTCTCCTTGTACAGGTTACCATGCCTACACTAGTTTTCCTATTAGCCTACAGGACCCAAATCACTAGCAACAAACTTGACCACCAGTCAGTTCCAACTGTGCTTGGAGAGAGGGGCATCTGTGGGCCTCTACTCCGTAAAACAGAGCCGCTGTCCCATATTCAGTGGTTTCCCAGCTCTAAGAGTTCCTTCTCAGTATTTGCAGTAGTGCTTCCTTCTGCAAATAAACTACTTTTCTTTGCATTGTCTTCTGACTCCTCTTTGTCTTTCTACACTGAAGAAAGAGACAAGCCTAAGAAAGTTTGAGGCTAGACTAACAAACTCAGACCCACAGGACATGACATATTTTGGAGATTTATGTGGGTTACCCAAAAAACCCATGAAGACCACTGGACATGGTCAGAGTAACCCAGCCCAAGCAGGAGTGAACGCAGGGAGGACACTCCATCCTCTTTTCATTGCACTTTCAGGAGATCCTCCTGATCACAATCTAGCATGATCAGAATCTCTTGTCTTGGACCCCCTTGATGATAGGGTACCCTGTTCTGGGGTGTGTCCTTCATATGGCTAAACAGCAGTGTTCAGGGACTTGGCAGCTTATATGGCTTCCTGGTGGTCTTCGAGGAACCAACAGGAGCCAGTAACTCTAGAGCCAAATGGTGATTTGTCTGAGGGATGCTGCCAGACAGAAGTCTGACTTGCTATGGGCAACCAAGTTGGGGGATTATAGTGATGTATCTATGCCAAAAAGAACTGACATCCTGCTCTGCAGTCTGGTCTATACCTGGTCTGGGGTTTATACAGACATGGCTGTTGCTAAGAGACTGAGGTCCTGCTCTGCACCCCATTAAGGATTTAAATAGACCTGCTTAGAGTCGAGACGGAATTCCCCTTGATTTGGTTAGTGGCAGGACCCGATCTGGGGTGGAGGTAGGGGGAAGAGCTATTGGCCGAAATTGTGCCCTGATCCAGTCATTCCTGGCATTTGAACCAGGCGAGATTGTGGTTGATGGTGATTCCCAGTTCTTCACTCAAAAGTTCATTAACGCTTTGTACATGGAGCTCTTACAGAAGCTAATACCCTCATCAGAGCAGCGTCTTGTTTTTGCTTCTGGAATTGGGTAGAACAAGCCCATCACATTGAGTGGGTACAGTATTACCATTTCATGTGCCAGTTTGCACTCTACCACCCCCCAGTAGAGACATTTCTAGATGAGGAACAAGCTTTTATGGAGTTAACTGTGTCCATTGCCTGCCATCTGGAGTGGAAAAGGATCTGGGGGACTGCTACTGAGTTCCAGGTTCCACCTCAATGGGTGTTTTCCGTTGAAAGGTAATGTAGGAGAGGCTGGAGAAGATACACAGTGGATGATGCTACAGGGCATCAAGGTGCTGAGGTCCCCACATTACAAGCTGAGGCTCTCAGTAATTTAAAAACTTTTTGGAGATCAGATACACCATCCTGGTCTGCCGTAACTGGCAATGCAAAAGTACAAGCCCCATCTCCATTATTTGGGGCCCTAGACCCTGTCTTCTGATGGCCCCAGTTCCCCCAAAAGAGTAAATCCTTGGCATAAAATGCTTGGGGTGGCCAGTAGGGAACTGGCAAATCTTTTAGGTACTTTGGCTCCAGAACGAGCACAGGTATGGTACAGACAAACTCCTGACAATAGTGGAATGGCCTGACGGTAAGGGTCTCTAGGCTGTAATAGAATCCCTTTAACAACAGTTTCTGAGAGGGGGACCCCCTCCCCCATATTGGGAGACTCTCAGATTGTCCTTTCCCTGGATGGGAACCTGATTTTAAGCTGTTCTGTTTTATTCATCCTTAGAACGTCTCCTAAAACATTGGAAGGGATTAGTTTTCCAGATGCTAAAGAAATTTAATTTTTTTATTGTACTAATGTTTGGATTAGATATCTTCTGGGGGACAAGGAGAGATGGTGGGGGTTAAGGTATACAGTAAGCTACAATATGATTCATCAGTTAGACCTGTTCTGAAAGAGGGAGGGTAAATGGAATGAGGTGTCCTATGTGTAGCTGTTTACACACACACACACACACACACACACACCCCTACTGCTGTGGGACCAGGATTCATACATGGCCAGGAGCCAAAAGGAGAAGAGGTGCACCCTGGAAGAAGGGCAGGCCAGGGCCCAGCTCCTCATTACTCTGAGACAAGCCCCACAGCTCCTCCTGATGTATTATTACTGATTGAATATTTTTGGCACTCAATCTGAAGCAGCACAGAGAAAAAGAGATAAGAAGGAGACAAAGGATGAGGTCTTTCATGTGGGCATGGGAGAGTTTCACAGGGCTGGGGGTAGAGGCTCTCAAAGGACAGCGAAGAAGTGGAACCACTTTTATCAGTTCTGGCTGGGGGAAGAGTTTGGGCGGTGGGCAAAATGACACATGAACTGCTAATTTGAAGGAGCATCTGCCTGTGTAAAACCGGAGACAGAAAGATTTATTGGGGGCTGGAGGTGGAGGCTTGGGTGGTTGTGGAGTCTTGGGAATGGAAAGGGCTCATCACACGAGCAAAAAAGAAGTGGGAGGTTTATCTCTGGAATGAGAAGGAGAACGTAGAAATTACTCTTGGAGAGCTGAGTTGTTTCTCTGGGCCTGGTGCCAAATTGGGAGGATGTAGCTAAACCCCAGGCTAGCAGAATCTATCAGTTAGCCTTTATTAATAATTTGAGAGAGGAGCTAGATGAGGGGTCCTTCAACTACTTGGAGCAAAAGGAGATTAGGCAAGGCTTGGGAAGCTTTACTGGTGACCCTGATGGACCCTTAACTCTGAAAGATTGGGGCGGGGGGTCTCCAATACTGTTGTGTCTTTCTACCTGAGTACCAGACCTGGGAGGTAATGAAAGGCATCCATGACACCTGCTCCCTAGGACAGAAAAATAGTCTCTCCCTGGTCTTTCAGGGAAATATGTTAAAAACCACAGTGCAGCAATAGTCAAGGGTTGTGAGATATACTTAACAACAAACCCACAAAATACCTGATTGTAACAACTGGGAGGTACCTATCCTGGAGAGGATTGGTGGTTTGATTTTATTCATATGCCAGAAGGTAGAGACAATCAGTTTCTTTTAGTCCAGTTGACACAGGGTAGATAGAGGCCTACTCTACCAGGTCAGAAAAGGCAAGAGAGGTTGTCAGAGTTCTTGTCATTGGGGTTCTTTGTCAAAGTGACATTGGCTTTGTCTTTTGTTCCAAGACCATCTGCATTATACCTGGTGACCACAGTCATCAGGACAGGTAGAATGGGATACTCAAAAGACATGCTTAAAGCGGCATAGGAATGTAAGGCCCTTTGGGAACAGCTTTTACCTGTGACCTTTTACAGGCGCAAAATATCCTAGATTTCACGGTCTGTCTTTCTTGAACTCCTATTTGGAAGATCCTTCCTCAGGAACAACATTATGGTCAATGAAGAAACTGAGGGAGCCTTGAGGCAAGTGAAATCCTTAGCTCACTTCCAGCAAATCTTGTCAGCCTTGTTAAACCATACGCCTCTTTTGCTCAGGAACTCTGGTACTATAATCAAGGCTGTAGACACCCAAGACGTAAACAAACCTCTATGGTAGGGTCCCTACATGGTGATTTTTTCACTCTTACTTCAGTTAAGGTGACAGGACATGGCTCCTGGATTTGCCATTTCCACATGCAACTGTGGACTGCTTCTGGTGACTTGGAGGATGACTCCACTCTGCTACAACTGAGGCCATACCTGAGTCTGCTTACACCTGTGAGCTTGTGGAAGCGCTCAACATTTTCTTCAGAGGACCATAAGATGTATTGCATCAAAGCTATCAAAATGCAAATGGGCCTCCATATGCAGCTAACTGTGGAGCTTTCTTCATCCTCCTGTGGCCTGCTAGTTACATCGACCACCTGATGAACATCATTCACTGCCCCAGCTGACACCCCCCTTTAGCCAGAAGTGGCCAGAGCAGTCGTTTCCCTTAATCCCAGAGTGGGAAAATGTAGCTAAAGATGGGACGCCCAAGTAGGATTAAAATAAGGACATGGGCCCTTTAAAAAGTAGGAGAAAAATAGCCTCTGTACTGAGACTGAGAGCAGCCACTTTTGTGTGCAGGCAGTATTCTACACTGGTTCCTCTTTGTGCTGGTTGCTAGGCCTACCTGAGTTTTCCTATTAACCCGCAACCCCCAAATCCCTAGCAACAAGCTGACCACTGAATCACATGCAGCTACCCTCGGAGGGAAGGGATCCCTGGGCTTTACCTCATAAAACAGGACTGCTGCCAGTATTCAGTAGTTACCCAGCTCTGAGGCCCCCACTGCCCAGAGCAGTTTTGTCCTTCTTTCCTCTCAAAATACACTGTGCTTTCACTTTGCACCATCTTCTGACTCCTCTTCATCTTTCTACACTGAACAGAGAGATAAGCCCAGGGGAGCCAGGGGTAGGCTGGTGACCTGAGACCCGCAGGATGTAACAACATTAACTTAGATTTACTTTTCTAAATGTCTCTCAGTTGCCTTTTTTGATAAGGGAAATGGTTAAGGATGATTCATTCATTCATTCTTTAATCATACAGTGAATGTAGTTTTTATTTTTTGAGTATTTTTTGTCTAAGGAATTCAATATGATCCCAATTTGATGAAATAGCAAAAAAGGGCTCTTAAAACACATTATTTCCACGTGGATCATCTTTACTGATTTATAATTTTATTTTGGAAGTACTTCAGAAAAATTATAATTTTGCAGTTTTCCTAATCACAAGCAATTTTTTTGCAACTGTCTCATTTTAGTCAGACATCTATGCTAAATGTCCATTCTTTTCTTTTTTTTTTTTTAATTTAAAAGAGAATAAAACAAAAGGGAGCAGTACAGAGCAGATCAGAACAGGACAGCATAGGCAACACAGTACTTTACATTAAGTCAACTGGACATCAACAGTATCTAACAC